>JANTCA010003735.1:0-10589 GCA_024741275.1 Chironex yamaguchii | reverse complement strand
CAGAAAACTGTTCTAACTTGCATACATGGACCTTTTATAGAACAAACAAAACAAGTGTTACATAAGTTATAAGAATAAAAGTTTAATACATAAAAGAACAAATGTTACAAGAATTGTGATATACTGTTTAAACACACAAAGCAACACATACCTGACTATTTTAACAATACACAAGAGAACAATTACACTTATCACATAATGGCCGAAAAAGAAAAGCAGACATAAGAGAAGAAATACAGAGTAGAAATGACAAATTAGAATAAAAGAAGTACAGCGTAAATGATAAACATGAAAACGTAAGTGCATATAAGATGTAGAAAGCATAGAATATGTGCAAATGAGGGGAAATGTTAGAATTCAACTTCCTTGGTATTAAGCCCATCTGGTACAAAACAACTCAACCTATGTTGCCAAAAAATCTCTATACCTATCACCAATTATTTTATCTATGATAAGAACCTTGATATCTTCCTCAAAACCAGCATGGCCTTCCTCTAAAAAGTGACTAAACAATTCTGCCTGAGGTACACTCTCACCCTGCTTAAACTTTCTATTAGCTGCCTTGTGTTTATTTCTTGTAATTTATATATATTTAATAAACATGGATGATTGAGCTCTTGACACACACACACACATTTCTACTTTTCCTGTGACATTAATTTATATGAACTTTTTGCATTTATTTATAAAAACAATTATTATTCCAATGACAATATGTTGCCAATTAATGTTTTGAACAAAGTAAGTATTGAAAGAACTGCAGCAAACTGCTTCATTGTGATAATAATTGTGAGACGGGATATTCTGGGCAGCTAATTTGGGCTTGGGTGATCACATTCCTCTTGAAACAAATAACCTGTTGCCGAGGAATCAGTGGCAGTGTGTGGCCACCCAACGATTTGTCCACAAACTATCTTGTTACAGTATGTGTTATCTGTTGTCTAGAGGATTGTAAAGACATTCTGTTAATGTCAACGTAGCTCTGATGATACCACAATGATCCATGGCAGATAGCATGATTCATAGCACCACTTTGTAATTCACGAAGCAAGATCCTGATTTGAGGCACGATTTATGAGGAAACGACAGAGAAGCGTGCAAGGCAACACGACATTCTCTCGTCATGATTTGTAAAACAGCAAATAGTTGTTAGCTTGACAATCGTAATTGAAAATGACAGAGCATGACTTGGTAAGCAAGGGTGAGTCACGCTACATATATAAACACGAAACTTAATAAAATTGCCAGTCAGCATGCACAGCAAATGGAAGGCTTTAAAAGGAAATGAAATATTTAAAAAATATTCTTACTTGCGATCGTTGCCGTATGTCGTATTCACCTAATCTCGTGTTGTAATATTTGATTAAACTATCGACTTCCTTCATTTGTACTGCTATGTGCTGGCACTGTGCTTCTGTGCCATCAACCCAGGCAATTTTATCATCACGAATCCTCTTAGCATCGGAGTTGTCTGCTAGTAAGTCTTTTTTAATTACTTCACCATCATGCATTTCCCCTCGTCTGTGTATCTCCACAACTTCGTTGAGGACATTGATACTTCTCTCAAGACCAAGAAAGCCATCGATAAAGCTGTACCCTTTTCGATGCATATCATCATAAACCTTGTCGACCAAGCGCATTAAACGTGCCTTCCGTTCGTCTTCCTCAAATAAATTGAGTGGACTAGTAGGTAAGTCTAATACAAAGCAATCTTGCCCTATCGGGCTTGAGCTCTTATTAATGCGCTTTTCCAAAGTTTCTTTTCTATCTGGGGCGAACTTCATACATTCTTGTCGGTGTTTCTGCTTCCAGTGTAACTTTTGATGTGCCTTGCCACAATACCAAGCAGACCTACAACGTCCGCATCGCAATAAGACCACATCCGATATACCACATAAATGGCAGGACTCAAAGAATGGCGTGCTCGCCATTATTTTTGCTGTCATTTAGTATAATTAAGTCTATCTTTTTCATAATTTTTGGTCCTACAATCACTTGTTTGTAATTCTTCACGCTGCACCTACGCAATTCCAACCTCGTAAATGCTTGTCTCTGATGTTATGAACTACAAAGGGGGTTGGGGCGAGCAAGTACGAAAAGCCGGTAGGTGACGCAATTAGAACAGGTTCAAATCCAACTACGTGCGTAGGGTTGCTTTTTGTGGTGCAAACTTGGAAGTCGCCTTGAACATTTTCGACATTGCACTAAAAGTATACTTAAAAGCTTAAACGTGCTCTTTATAATCTTTTAAGTACGTTTTTATGCTGTAAATTTTTAAGGCGAAATGCATGATTCGTAAATTTAAATGGGAATCGAACATAGGTTATATAAATGCCTAATGGACCCTCAACATGGCCCTTCCACAAGTGATGTACAATGACAATGTTAAGTCATAATATTCAAAATTCAGCTACCGGGGTGTTGTTTCGCAGATGGATAATTATCTTGTCCAAGAAGAAAGCAAACTTACAAATTCGTTTCGTTTATGGTTACATACTAGCCCTACGGCACTACAATTTTATGAATCATTTTTTTGTTATTTCTCAGAGGTGAATTTTGGTGCCATGAGTTGATAATTACGTCACTACATTTCATATTGAGAAGCACCACTAATATTGACCATTTTGAATACTGCCAGTGAGATAAGCTATAATCTATAAAATGTATCGATCATTGTGCCTATTAGAGCGAAATTAAAAACTTAGAAGAAGCAAATTTCTATCGTCTTGAGACTCAACTTACAACTTTGTGCTGGCAAGCAGAGATTTTAGAAGACATAGGTACTTTACTATTCAGCTTTTACTTAAGGCTTGAAATGCTATTGTTCTGTGTGTATAATTTCTTTCGATGGTAATTAACATGCTGATTTTACAAAAGAAAACTTCAGAGGTATTCGGACAGATGCCATAAAAACATATCAAGATTGCATTAAAAACATACTTATAGGCTTTTTTCGTCTGAATCTTTTCAGACTATGACTTGTCAGAAAGGAGAGTATAAACTTGTTCTGGTTAGTACATCCGCTGGGCTTCTTTTTGACTGAAAAGAGGAAAACCACAACACTTGTCCATATTGCAGTTTGTATTTGTTCAAAATCTAAATAAAAATGCAAACTGGGGAATTTAAAATTTATTCTCCTTGAAAACGGTCTTCAGAGGATGTTGTTCCTAGCTTTTGCAAGAAATGATAATTGATTTTTTAGCCGAAAAAGCTTTTGCCTTGTATACTTAAACATTCCTTACCTAGGTACTGTTTCTATCCGCACAGAAACGCAGACTGAAAAGCCTGCAGTGAAGTATTTTTCTTCTGTTAATCCCAGAGCTGTTTTCACGACTAGGAAGATCTTGCAATCCATTCACAAGGATTGTGTACGTACCCCACAAAATTTAGTAGCATATATATTTCTTTACCGATGACAAGCTGGCTATGTAGGTCGCACGTCTCAGAGATTGAGTGACTGGATTAGACAACATGTTCCAGCCACTATACGCCAAGCATTAATTCCTTCTAGAGAACAGATATCTCGCGCTTGCAAAGCGAAAATGACTGTTAAAACATGCGATTCTGCCATAGACCAACATTTACTAGAAAACTCAGAATGCGCCAAAATGTATAAGGACGAGAATTATTGGATAATTGGCACATTTAGATCATCCTTTCATCTATATGTATTGGAGTTTGGCTACATTAAAACAACAAAACCAGTACTCTGTAGACAGAAAGAATTCGTTTCTTCACTTGGACTCTTCCAATAATGTTTTGCTTCTTCAGTTTCTCTTTTGTCTTTTCCTTTCCTGTCTATGATTGGCTAGTTTTGCTACATGTTTCGTATAAATAGGTTGCCATATACATATACTTTCCTTTGTGATGATTCATACTCTAAAAAGTGTCAGGCAAAGAAAGCTTTTAAGTATGTTTTAGCGCAATGTCGAAAATTTTCATAATAATACCATAAAAATATCGTTCAAAGTTGCCAAAGCAAATTGTAGGTACCATCTTATAACCGGAACACTATATTTTCGATGACCAAAGCTTGTACAACCGGCTCACGGACTATATTGGATAAATCGTGAGAAAATTGTGACTACTATCTTAGATGTATCTCACGCATGGACAATAAGAGTAATTGAATCATTAACAAGACAACTTGGAATCCAAATGAAAGTCTTAACACGCATACATGCTATTGGCCACTTTGATCTTCATGAAATTATGTCGAACTTGTTTGATTCGAATTAAGACGCTTACATCACAAATTATGGAAGAAGGCTTTGATTACTTTATCATACAATCTTAAAAACTTTGAGAATTACTACAAACTTTCACAGATGAAAGCAAAGACGTGTATTATGCAAAGCGTACTAAGGGTAAAAACCATATTAATCAGCATTATTCTTTTTAAGTTGATTTTAGAAAAATGTCACATATAGCGTATCATAGCCTTGAATTAGGGAGTATAAGAAGCATGAAATTGAGACAATTAGTGGTAAATGAGGTTTTACACAAAAAATTGATCAATGAAATCGTCAAATACATTTTACTCGATGGCTTTCTTCGGATGTGAATTTAAAACTAAGATTGTTCTTTACTACTTAAAATTACTTCACTTAAAGTTACAAGAGGCAAAAAATAGTTAGTAATATCCACCTCCCTGCGCTCTTTTTGACTGTGTTGACGCAATGCATCAAAGTCTTAGAAATTCTGAGTGAAGGAGGAAGTGGACTATTAATTGTGGACGAGATAAATGGGAACCAAGTAATTCAAGTGTAATTGATGAGGTAAGGAAAAAGTGGTATTATATTACAGCTGACTCTACATATTTGCTTATTGATGTAGACGACAAAATTGTTTAGTACCAATTCATGAAGCTATGTATGTTTATTGTTTGTGTCAAAAGTATCTGAACAAAGTGTCGTTTACGAGATGACAACAGAATCTTTTGACTACTACTTCACGGTGAGTGTGATTCATTTACTTTCACACCCTGTATATAAACCAAATGCCTGTAACATGTAACTTACCAGATGACAATTGGATATATAGATATAATGCAGTTACTGATATATTTGCTTTATGCACAGAAAGTCTTTTCTCTGTATACAGTAGGAATGTTTACCTACAGCAGAGCAGTACAGTAATCCTACTAGAGAAGTCTGAATTACCTTCTCTCTAACAAATGTGCTCCAATTTCCCTGCTATACTAAATGGAACATCTTTGTAAAGTGTAGGAAGGACTTCCTATCACTTGTAATAAATACGCTCAGAAACGAGAGAACCACTAATTGCAATTTGACCATACAAGATTCAATGAACAAGTTGTCTAGGGTTCTTAATACAAGGGGGGGGGGGACACATTGATTCTTAGATTTTTTTCCATTCCTCCGCCTGATTAAGAGCCCCTCGTTTATTAATGTAAGCCAATCAAAGTATCAATGAGCCCATGCCATGTATATAAGAGGGCAATTTTTATATTATGTTGGTTCGAAAAGATACTGTAACAATGCATTCATACCTTTTGCTCTTTTTAGTTTCAAATTTTCAAACAAGAAAAGTTATCGTAACAGGCCGCAAGTATTCACACGCTAAAAAAGGGAAGTCTACTTCAGAAGAAGGAGATATGCTGCGACACCTGTGTGCGAAATGCAATTTGGAATATGATGTCCAGGTAGAAAGTACTTCCACCCAGGTAAATTAGAAAGAAAAGAGGAGAAAGCTGACAAATAAAACAACTTGCGAGGGATACTTAGCTAAAGCGGTGGAAGAGGTCTATTTAGACTTTAAAGATGTCAAGCATGATAATCCTTAAGATGCGGACCTTGGTTCCCACCCTACAACTATTAGGACCCCCCTTGAATCAAGCACTCGAGAGTAACGACGACACGAAAGACGTGCAATAACATCAATTTATATTCAATCACTTTAGCCATTCCGCAAGAACATCGCATTTGTTTATTCAAAGTTTTGGACAGAAAATGGCGTCTGCAGCTAGAAAATCACAATTTCTATTGGTCCCCTGTGTGTCATGACCAGTGTCTAATTTAGAGATTTTGTGTTGACTCAGACAGTGTTACGATGACTCCTCTTGGTTTTCGTTCTTTGGGATGCCATCACTCTGAGTTAGCTTATCAACATGATCAGCATTCTTGTTTTCTATGTCTACACTTACAGCCTCATGAGAGTCATATTGTGTAGTATATTCACCCTCTGCTTCTTTCTCTTCATCTTCAATTGGCCGGGTTTCCTCGTCCTTGACCTTAGCTTCTTGAATTGTGCCGTCTTCAGTTTCCTCTGTTTGAGGTTCGGCTTCATCTGCTTGAGATGTGTCCTTCTCTGTCTCGTTTGCTTCAGATGAGTCCTTCTCTGTCTCATCTGCTTCAGGTGCGTCCTCCTCTGCCTCATCTGCTTCAGATGCGTCCCTCTCTGTCTCGTCTGCTTGATACTCATCATCGTTAGCTTCATTTTCTTGTGGTTCATCCTCTTCTGCTTCTTCCTGAGTTTCGGCTGGTTGACGTTCTTCATCCTGATCATAATAGGTATTGGATTCGTCTTTCTGGGCCTCTGGCTTTAAGTCAGGTTCCTCAGATTCATTGGCTTTCTCACTCTCTTCTTCTGAAGCTTCAGTTTCTTGAGTGGCGTCCTTGGACGTATCTTTATATTTCCCTGAATCTTCTGCTTTTTGGTTTTCAGTTGCCTCGTTACTTTCTCCCTCGACTTCTGTAACGTCTTGGACATTGTCTTCTTCAAGATCATTAGATTCAGTGACTTCCTGGGAAGCATTCTCATCAAAACTTGTAACCTCGTCTTCCAAAATGTCTTCAAAATCATCATCAAGAGATTTGTCTTCAATGGTTTCTTCTTGATTGCTGTGATCAGAGAATTCGTCACCATCGGGAACAGCAGTTTCAAATTCGTCGCGCGCTTCCTCCTCTTCACTAACGTCATCTGACGGCGACAAAGGGTCTTGCTCCGCAGAAACATCCGATTCCTGTACCGCCGATATTTCAGAAGCAGACTTATCCTCCAGGGAGCTAAGTGAATATTCTTCTGGCTGTTTTACTTCAGCTATGATGCAATTGATAGTAAACAGAGAGTAGATAGCAATGATCAGTAAGAGCAAGCATCAGTAAGTCAAGTTTTATTCCAGCTATTTAGGTAATCTACACAAAGGAAACTGAGTGATATTTCAAAAGACCGCAGTCTGAAAACGCAGGGGAACATCCTGAGAATGCTAGATACAAGACTGCCGAAAGTATCACTGGAGTGGACCACTCCGGGAGACAAAATAGGAAGAGGAAGCAGAAAAAGAACCAACCAGAAAAAGAACGATGCAGTAAGATCTACGAGAGATGAGAATCAGATGGGAAGATTCAAGAAGGACAGAGCGAGATAGAGGGCTCTTGCCTCCCAATGTTCCAACTGGAATCTCAGTAATCTCGCTAAATGCCCTGTCAATATAATTGGTTATATGTAAAGACCCTTGATATTAAAGACATAGTCTGTGTTGCAAGTCTGATACAATGAATACCTAGTAAACACAAGAATTTACCATCTTGACTATTAACAACAAAACAGTTTGATATCAGAGGTAAGATTACATGTTTTCCTAGTTCAAATCAACTCTGTTGAGAGAACCTGTCTCAACTTCTCTTAGTGAAAACTGACCACGCCTTGAAAAAAATCACAAGGTACACACATTTATTGGTTTGGGCGAGGCATTAAAAATGTCATGGATCAGTCATAAGCAATTCTATGCCTCAGTGTTTTTTAACTTACACTCGGACTACACTGTGAAAAGTTTTTTCAATAATTAATAGGAATTTGCGTCATGAAGGACATGGTCATAGGTTCCGTTTGTAAAGGTAAATAGAAAATGAATCAATACATACTTACCCTCTTGTTTTACCACTGGGGCAGAAAAAGCTGCCCCACATACAACCACCAAAAGCATCAGAGACGGCTTCATGATAAACTGGATTTTTTATGTCAACTTGATATGATACGAGTTCAAGTTTCCTTGATCGAGGTAACCCACGGAATAACTTGCCCAGTTTATACCAGCACTTAATATTTTTATTTGAAAAAGAATATGATTGGTCAACCTGAAAATACAAAGAGTTATATACTATTATTGACCACACTTTTTCTGATCGGATGTATTTGTCTACGTGGACCTGTTTTCGATTTTTATACAATAATTTGCAGAGTGACCATGGTGCATATAGAATACAATTTTGATATGCATGAAAAACTTCATTTCTTTATTTTATGAGACACCGGAGTGTTAAAAGAATAGGTCAATAGGATTTTAACAACATTTTTAATGATATAACATTGGTCGAGTCAAAATATAATTAATATGCTATAACACTGAACCCTGGCAGTTTGGCCGTATTCCTGTTCAGGGATTAGATTAATCTGTACCTTTGCCGGAGACTCTCCTGCGAATATCGGCTACAAATCCGCTGAATGGAAAAGGCCAAAAAGCTAGAAGAGTTTATCAGTCAATACAAACATCGAGTTACTGTAATTAATGGCATTCATTTGCTAGAAGACTATTTCTATTAGGTGAGTTCAACTTGGTTTATGTGACTCCATTTTGTAGTCTGCAGTGGATGTTCTCAGTTTCGTATTACAACGAAAAGCCTCCAATAACTCTTTGAAAATGCATTAATACAATACATAGCACGTGACTTTACTTATGAACAACAGAATTGAATTGGGAGAGATATACATGTCCTGATGATAGCGACGATGATTAGATAAATTGAAGAGATCTGTATATACAATACCCGTGGAAGTGTGTAATACTGAAATATTGCAAAAAGAGCGTTTCTGCAATATAAACGGACTTGGTCGTAAAATTTTTAGGGGCACCCCCTTTTCTCCGCAATCTTCTATGACTGGCAACGTCACTGCTCTCCCCCCATTATTTTTTTCAGCAGTATCATATAATTAGTATATTTCTATTTCATTGTATCATTCTCTTCTACCTCCATGTCCTCTTTTCTCTTCTATTTCTTTACGTCCTTCTTTTGATCTTCTCCAGTAATCTCATATTATCATTTTGATTTTTAGTGTCACTGTCATCACCATCCTTCCCCTCCATTTTCTCTTCTTGTCCTCTTTATACGTTTCCTATGCGTGCTCTTACTCTTTGTCAACATCAATATCATAGTGACTTTTCTCATTTCCTTAAAAAATACACCGCAGTCATGTAGTTAGTGACACTAATAGCAAAGTACACAACAAATGATTGCTTCCTTCAAGGTTTCTGTTACATATCATGCTTAAGAAAGGAAACAGAAGAGTTCAACTCGTCCCCTCACAGATCTGGAAAAATGTAAGGTCTTGTTAGGTTTTCGTTTTCCTTAATGGCTCAAAATATTTTGGCTTCATCGCATAGGCTACCTTCTTCACTCCACTTTAATAAACAGATCCTTTGACAATTGTTTAAGTTAAACATGTTGATGTAAAAGCAATTTCTCGCACTCAGTTGACTTAAACAACCTACAGATCCTTCGCGGTGGGATGAAGTAAAATATCAAAACTGACACATTATAGAAAGCAAAAACAATATTAGTCACGCCTTTTGTATCTATCTACCTATCTATCTCCCTCTCTATTCATCTATCTATTCATCTAGCTATCATCTGTTACTATTGGCTCCGGAATCAGTACTTCATTTGAAGGTAATCACAGAAGAAAAACTAGCTTGTTGTAAGTCGAACCATCTAGATAGTAATATTTGGCTCCATTATTTGCACAATTCATGAAGAGTCATAAACGACTTCATGAAAATCACCAGTTTATTTCAGCACGCAATTGAACGGCTAAAATAATTTAAGAATTAAAGTTGTCACGGATCACCCTTCTAAGTCAACCTTAAGTAACAGATCCAGCTTTTAATTACAAATCAAGATAATGGTCAATACACGCAGGAAAATGAACTTATTAAATGATCATCTGTTTTCATATGGTGTTAACTTAAGTTTAGTTATTGAATCAAATGCTCATCAAACTTTTCTTCATCCACAAAGAACAACGGACCAATGAAGGTTTCAAGACCATTACAGGATGATATACCTAGAACCAATGGATCCTGTTATTTCTTGTCAGGCAAAAGGGATCTGATTCTCCAGTTGATGGTGATTATTAATCTAATACATGCAAGTCCCGCAATAAATGCAACCAGCCAAAGAAGAATAAAGAAGAATGAAGAATAAATTCCCAACAGGAAGAAGAAAAAAGAGCTGGCTCTGTTCGACATTGACACAAGATATATTGAATCATCTGTCGTTCATAATATGGACAAAGAGAAGCTGCATTTCCACGAAGTCGCAAAGCAGATTGTCGTTGTGAATGAAAAATGCTTTAACAGATTTGGAAAGTTTACTGTCGAATGCAACGCTACTACTACCACTAACTCCCTACTGCTACTACTACAACCACCTACTACTACTACTACTACTACTACTACTACTACTACTGCTGCTGCTACTACTACTTCTACTACTACAACTACTACTACTACTACTGCTGTTGCTGCTACTACTACTTCTACTACTACTACTACTACTGCTGCTGCTGCT
>JANTCA010003734.1:0-10589 GCA_024741275.1 Chironex yamaguchii | reverse complement strand
AACATAGAATTGACAACGAAAGAAGTATGGGCAATTTATGTTGTCATTGTGAATCTGCCATTTTGTCTCACTTTTTCGACAATTCATAATGGCCCCCATAACCATGAAATCGTTTATGCAAATATGACATTAGTTCTCTCCTTATCGTATCTATTCTCACCACACATGCCTCGCAATCACACTTTTTTAACTCTACGCTTATTCATCTGTGACATATATGCACTTAATTAGATTCGTTAAACTAAACTATATTGCTTGTAGTCTCCTTCTTTTAGAGATCTAAAAGTGCTCACGTTCGTCGCATAATAAAAACTTTGTAGCTTGAAAATTCTTGGATCCCGATGTTCCTTTCCGTAAGGACCGTAATTTGTTCTATTTTTTCGCTAAACCACACCCTACTGCAGGCCACGACACTACATTATTGGCAAAGCAACAAAATGTTTGAAAAGAAATCACAATGTAAGAACCAAGTTCAATAATAAGATACGATTTTATATAGAACTTTATAAAATGTACACATTGACTAAGTAAACGTTAACTTCAAAGAGGGATGACAGAATGAACACATTGACTGATCAAACATCAATGAAACTAGCATGGCAAAAAAACATCCTTGAAAACCTTAGTTTCTGAAACATACACTGAACGCAATTTTTCGTTTGTATGATATGAAGGATACACAAGGCGGTACGACCATTCCCATGAACATGTTCACTGCTGTATTTTAACATGTCAGTTAGGGCCGCAGAGTTCATTCAGAACTGCCAAACCTAACTTCACTGTATGCAATTCTAGTTTGCATATAGGTTTCCTTTTCACCCGACAGGTTCTTGGACTACATGATTTCTGACCAAGTGATTGTGAAAGTTTTCAACACGAGTCGGTCCAAAACAAAGTTGTGTCTTCATAAACAAAACCAGCAGACTTTACATCGAAAATTATCAAAGAATTAATGTCATTACGTACCGTAAATTTCCTGCATATTGTAGCTCCCACTGCTTGAGAAATGATTCCATTTACAAATTTTCAATTCAAACGTTAATCACAGGATAACATATGCAGACAGCCACGAGCCCTGTGGGTTCTGGATGGTGACTTACAGACTTCTACTGTACGCTGCCTAACAGCGTAACTTCAGTCCTTTGCAGATCACTGAAGAACCATCTTAAACGCCATTACTAGACTTGAGGGAGACACGTGCACGGACAGGGAGCCAGTTGGCAACTGCCTACTGGCAATACACCAAAATGGTCCATTTCAAACAAACCACGTATTTATTAGAGTTTTGCTATCTCAAGTTAAGGTGTATCAACGGCGGAATAAACTAGAAAATTATCAGGAAAACGATATCTGTCAGAACGAAAAATATGTATGTCGCTTCAAACAGACAGATATGAACTCTGTCAACCATTTTGAAGAATGCATCAGTACACGTACAGTCAAGGCCATCAGGTTGCATTATAGCAGAATTGTTTCCACGGAGAGCATTTAGCAAAGGTTTGAGTAACCATTTGTTTTACACACAAAGGACACAAAGGGCACATTGGACTAATTTTCCTCCGTTACGTTGTTAGAAAGAGGTTGACTGAAATCATCGAGATGACACAGTGATACAAAATCTTAATTTGCGTCTCTATTTGTTATATTAGCCTTGGCTTTAGACCTTTATCGTCTAAGTGACAGTAAGAAGGAGGATAAGAAGAAGCAGAAAAACAATAGGAAAAAAGATAGATATAATTCTCCTTGGTAAGCTGCTACCATACAGTAGAAGCCAGCCCTACCTCTTGGTCTGTCTTATGGTAGTTGTCGTACAAAATTTGCTCGTGCGCAAAATTATCTATTTTAAAATGGACGGTAGACGAAAAACGGTACCACCAACTATATTCAAATCAGTTTCCTTTGTTTTCAAAAGCGATATGGTTCCCATTATCATGTTTAAGTTCAGCAGCACGAAATTTCTGTCGCCAAATGCTCATTTTTGAATGCTCTTGGTGTTAGTGAAGTTACACTTAGACATTTGAGCTACAGTCCTTTAGGTCAATTAACAGTGAGACATATTGCCTCTACCATTGATCTGACAACACATTATCGTATAAATGAAGACACATATTTCTATGTAAGGGTTATATTTTATACAACACCTATTACAGCAGCACAAAAAAAATTTATCGTCCAAACGTAGTGGATAAGTACATACATTGCTATTTACACAGTGTGTTCCCTCACGGGAAGTTCAATGTGATATCACTCTCTTAAAATGTTATTTACAAACTTTTACAACGTTTACAGTATAAAAAGTATGTTTATTATTTCGTATGCTAATTAAGAATCAATACTGTCCTCACATCTCAACTAACGTTTTTCATCATTAACATGTTATGCAGATCACTAATATTATCGCGTGCCTCCAGTAGCCACTGTCACCGTAAACGGATAGAAATAGTCCTGGTGACGATCGTTCTCGAAGTCAAAGAGGAAACGAATTCGTAGGCATCAGTGTTGCAGTCTAAAGTTTACCTACTGAATATTTATATATGTAAAAGTCATTACACTGAATTAGAATTGTTGTTACCGTTAAATAGTAGAACCACAGAAAATGTAAGAAAGGACCAGCCTTCTCCACTCCTGCGATTTAGACTGCTGGTCAACAGCGTAGGCATTGCAGGCCATCAACATTGGCAAAAGATAGGACAGCTCATTCCGTAATCTGCTCTGGAAATGCGTTCTATAGGATAGAAACTGACCTTGGTCTTAATGTTGGCCTTTTTAATGTGTCATATATGTTATTCTGAAGCCGTGAACGTGGAAGATCATCATCTTGACCAATTTTGTTCAGTCCTTGCGGCAAAGATACTGCACGAATTTGAGCCATGACAGTCTTAGCCTTCCGAATGTCATCATCCAGTGCCTTCATGGTCTCGACTCGAAGGGACCATCTCTTGTTTGCTTCAACGATACGCTCTTCTGCTGGTGATAGACGGTCCTTTGTCCTAGTTTCGTGTACCTACACAGAAAAAAAAAGATATTGAAAATATCAAGTGAAGTAACAACACAAAACAATACAAAATTATTCATCTAGCAAAGAGTACGTCAAGACAACGGCATATCAGTGGCAGCAACCGAGGTAATAATAATAGAGGCAGTCTCACAGAGAAAGAAGGGGGAGGATAGGGAAGATGGGGAAGATGAGGATGACAGTGATGGTCATCAAAACCTTACGCCCTTACAATCTCCACTGATTATTTATCGAAGAATTCTGGTGTGCTGATAGAGGTTGAAAAAACCAACAGTTGTGTAGAGCTTTGACGGCCTTTGCAGTCAAGGAAATCTTAGATTTGTAAAAATACTGTGCAGTATTAAATCCGACTGTTTATCAGTTTAAAAGTTAAATACATGAATTGGAGAAAGGTATCAGACACAAATCATCCCCACGTATCACATACACAACTCAGAAACTAAAGAATATCTGCGAAAATAACAAGTTACAGATTTCAACGAGAAGAAATACCGAAAACAGTTGTTCAACATGCATTTTTCTCATCCTGCAATAATCATCAAGCCTCAACGTGGAACAGTGAAAAAAAACTAGAAGTTGTAGAACTACTCCGTTCAGCACTGTATGACGCACAGCGGACTTAAAAATACCATCGTGAATATGACACTGAACTAATGACTAAAATATAATTGAGATTACATATCAAGTGATTAACTATGCTTGAACAGAAGAAACCACGGGGATTTTGAACATAATGTTCTATGCAAATATTTCGCATACTGGATGTTTGTGCGAGGCCTTAATACCCTTCCAGAGGTTCTTTGCCTATCTTAGTTAACGTTCTTATAACATTTTGAAATAGCTGTGGCTATTGGAGGGTTAAAGTTATGCATGGGATGGAAGCACAAACCATCATTCCGTGTCACGATATCCTGAACAATTGTGGTAAACTTAAGCAATTTGACATCGGGTTAAGTAACAACCAGCTGAACAAAAGGATCCCGGTGTGTGCCAAGTCGAAATTTGCTTATCGTTGAGACGAGGCTTTGCATAAAATGAAGTATAGTCACAGGAGTCGTTACATTATATGCTCAGACATGTACTTTTTTTAATAACAAGAGAAAAGAACTCAACGCCAAAGTGTGTAGTTTTTAACGTCGACTATTGACTTCCTCACGCTAGGCCATTATAATCAGTGTGGTAGTACTCAAGACACACCTGCAGTCGACGTCGTGCTAGTCGTGGTCGTTGTCGTCACCGTAGTCGTAGTCGTCGAAATGTGGTGCTGACAAAGTGGTGCTAGAGGCAGAAGTAATAGAAGACGCAGAAGTCGTCGATGATGTAGCGGTAGAAATAATGGTAGCAATGACAGTGAAAATAGTATAGTTGATAATGATATTGGTTGTAATGATATTGGTAATAATGATATTGGTAGTAATGGTATTGGTGGTAATGATATTGGTAGTAATGGTATTGGTGGTAATGATATCGGTAGTAATGGTATTGGTGGTACTGGTATTGGTGATAATGGCATTGGTGATAATGATATTAGTGGTAATAATATTGGCAGTATTAGTTGTGGTAGCTAACACAAATATGCTCTGTTTATTACTTACTTATTAACCAATTACTGTACACAATTTTAACGCAAAAACGTAAAGATGAAGATACCTCTTCCTCCACCTTTTCTTCCGACACTGTTGGTGTTACGACAGGCGTAACGTA
This sequence comes from Chironex yamaguchii, assembly GCA_024741275.1. Lineage (NCBI taxonomy): Eukaryota > Metazoa > Cnidaria > Cubozoa > Chirodropida > Chirodropidae > Chironex > Chironex yamaguchii. The sequence continues at coordinate 5,869 of JANTCA010003734.1, read as the reverse complement.
TATCCGCGGCAATGGCGGCCGCCTGGGTGTCTTTGGTGACACCTCCCTTGAGAGCGTAAGGGTTCTGCTTCTTGCTTTACCATGATCCACATCTTGACTGCAATTTAGTGGTATGTTAGTTAAGCTTTCTGCATTTTTCATACGTCCTAAATGGGTTGAATTATTGTTTACTTCAGGTGGCACCCCAGCTAAGGAATGTCTTCTTTCTCGTGCAAGATTTACTCTCTCTGCAAATAAAACGAAAAATGTTCCGTCAGCTGTTTAAGCAAAAAGGTCTGTTCTTTTATTGCACTCAAAAGAAAATTTACAAAGGTTAAAATACCTACTATGTTGCTGTCAAATCATGTGAATGTTACCTTTTTAAGCCAAATTGTAACAATGGGACCTTGTGGACACAGAACATCCTATACATTTTAGCAACAGCAAAAACTACGCAATCAAAGACAAAATCGATGACTTTCCCAATCCCTGAGGCACACGCGCGCGGCAAAACAAGAATAGGGATGTACTTCAACAACAAAGTGCATAACATGTCGTACTCAATCGTTCATTACATACTTCGACAGAAAATTATTAGGGCAACGTACACAAACTCTCAAAAGCTTGGGCGAAAGTACTGTCGACCTTTGAAGATTTTGGGGGATGGGGCGGCCTTGGTTTGGTTAAACTACAACAGAAAATAGGGTTGCAATCTTTTTCCGAGATCTATGCCTGCTAGAAAATGTCTCAGGGTTTCTCGGGGCTTTGATTCGTTTGCAAAGTATTTCTCCACGCTTCTCCGTAAGCAAGAGTTCCTGTCTAATTTGTATTACGACTTGGAGCAAACAATTCTACAGAAGTAAAAACAACATTTAAAAAGTCAGTAAAATCTCAACTTTAACTTACCAACAAGTCTGGCAGCCTCCTCCTACAAGAGACAAAAAACATTCAGTCTACCATAAATTTTACTAACACCGGCTCTAAATACGTTAATTTTTTACAATCAAACGATCGCGAGTTTCTTAAGTGCCAACGTAGAAGTAAGGCCAAAGGAGAATGTATGTGCAAATTGTTCATGCTTCAATTTTTTACCTTAAAATCGCTGAAAGGCATTGTACGTAAAAAGGTAGGAAGGTCATGAGTGAACGAGAAGCAAGCAAATTGTTATAAATCAAGCTAGAGGTAGCATTTAGGATTGAACTGACTGTAAATATTATCAAAAGATGAAAACGTACACAAAATCGTTGAGCCTCACGACAAGTCAACTTTTTCGGGGGGGGGAGGGGGGGAGAGATTGAGGAAAGAAAATATGTAAATACGTACAAAGAAAGAACGGGAAAATGTAGGGAAGTTATGACTGGCAGGGAAAAGAGGGAGCAAAAGCGTGTCACGGGAGGAAGACAAGTTACAATAGAGATCAAAAAATTTCAAATTTATATTTCTCTCTCTATCTCTCTCTCTCCATCACCCGACCAATCTGAAAAATCAGAAGACAGAAGCGGGGGTTTGGTGTGGAATAAGCAAGAGCTACATTACAAATTCGTCTTACCAGACGCAACATGCGCTGGGTAACATGGAACACAAGGGCAATTTTGGGTCTTTACCGTCCTTACAAAGCAAACTCTTTTTATCTTCTAACATCCCAGAAGCGCTTTTATCCATTTTTAGCATCAAAATACATCAAACAAATTTTCCTGAGCAAGATATCTCTCAGTACGTTGAAATATTGCTAATCGCTTCCAAGAACTCACATGACCAGAATGCCTTTTCAATTTTTATAGGTAAAGAATTGAATCTTTGTCTGTCTATTAACTTGATGGCGTTACAGTAAACGAACGCGATTGAACAGAACGAAACAAGAATTAAGTGGCATTTTACACAAAACACAAGACAAATTACTTCTGCTTTATTTACAAAGTTTGCCTAACCCTACAACGAGCAATTAGGAGGCATAATGATGAAGCATAAAAAGTGTAGTCCCTCCCTATTGTAGATGAATGTATCTTGGGAGCTGTTGTCAAGAGTGCCCACATATAACGGAATTTCATGAGAAATGTGGCTCCTCCCACCATCGTTTTCTCTCCAAAGACCCAAATTACTATCCTGTTTCACCTTAAACGTTCAGTGTCATCTTATACCCTGCTGTTCTTACTTTGCCCTATTTTGGCGGCAACAAGGAGCCATAGCAGTGAGCTAATACTTGCAAAGTCTTTATGTTTGCAAAGACATATTCAATGTTATTAACTTTACGCCCTTTTGGAGATGATAATCCATTCGCAAATTTCTCGACCTACTAAATCCCGTTAAGCAAAGAAATTCTTACAAGGGTACCCATCCAAACTAAGAATATCTAGTCCCAATGTCGTCTTTATTATAGTTGTTGCTTGTTTTGTTACTGTTTGTTGATAGTTGTGGTCTTGTTGCGAACTGTTTTAAAAGGTTCAGGTCCAATAACAGGATGATCTGAGGGCACTTGTTAGCCTTTGGACACGTATTAGGAAGTGGGAGTTCAATGCTAAGTCATGCTTCGTCAATGGTGGGGGTTGAGATGAATAAGCTCTCGACGCCGGGCCTGATGCTTGTCGAAAACGTCATATATCTCGGCACCAAACTTCAAGACTCTGCTTTTAACAAACTAACAGCACTTGCGATTTATTCCAACCGGAAAATTGATTTAGCTTAATATCACAATCAAAATTGATGCTATCAAGCCTCCTTGTCGTTGTGGTACATACAAAGGCAAAAAATTTGAAAACTCGATGAGGCACCTTCATGCTCTTACTCTGAAAATTTTAAAAGTTGGTAGACGTCATTTAATCGAGGCCAAGACTGCTTCTAGTGGACTGGACAAGGTATAAATTTCTCAATAGTCGCTCGAGGGTTCCAATTCTTTCGTGATATTTAGTGCGAGGGCAAAAAGGGTAAGCGTTTGTCAACACCTTAAATGCCATTGATCCACTTACGTCACTAGCGAGAAATGATCCGACAAAATCTGTACATATTTTGTTTGAACGTGCGATATTATACGTTTTAAAAGTTAAGAAGGAATTCGTGTGCACAGAAGTAAGGTCCGTCCAGACAAGCAGTCTAGCAACGCCTGTCGAAACGGGTACGCTTCCGTAATTCAAATTATGGTCCTCAAATGCTTTGTGCGAAATAATCTAACAATAATATTGTTAATCAAACACAGCTGAAAGTACACAAAATCAACATCTGATTCACAAAACAAACCATCAAGGTCAAGTTTATTTTCATCAACACATTACAAGTTTGATTTATCATGCCACGCTAGCATGTTTCGTGGTCAAAGCTCGAATATGTCCCCTACCCACCATAGCTCAATTGACGTTTAATAAAGATGAATGTGCAAGTGAACCTTCGTACAACCTAACCTCAGCAGAACTTGCAACACGATTCTAATTTTGCTCTCGTTTATTGTTTACAACAGGAACTTTGACAATGGACATACCTCAACCAAATCAACAACGTGTTCTTGCAATTTTTACGTTGATTACACACTTAAAAAGCTCGAATGCGTAATGACGTCACCTTGGAACCAAGATTGCAACATTCCCAGCAATCGGAAATCTGATGAGCAGTTGTTGATGAACACTTGTCACAATATACATACATTGTCAAAGGTGACTCACATGGCAGAGGTTGTTTAGGAATACGCAAACTAATTTACTTTCAAATATTACACTGCAACAGAATTTAAATCACTCACCGACTTCCTCAAGATTTCTCTTTCCTACAAAGTGAAAAAATAAAACGTTAGTTTAATTACGAATGTTGCAGAATTGAACAATCCATAGCGGTACAACACGCCTACTCCAGCGAGCTAATCAAAACAAAACACACGAAGTTAACCATCAATGGAACATGGAAATCACAAGGTAAAACATTGATAATCGCCAAATTGCCAATAACTTAAGTTTGCTTCCATACTTAAACTGTGCAACGCATAAATGATCACACTGCAATCTAAAGTTAAAAGTAACACAGCAAAATTCAAGTTATAATAAAATGCATACATTAAAATTTGTGATTACCTTGGCTCTAAGTAAGACATACTTTCGTAACCTTTCAAGGTAAACATCCTTTGTAAAGTTGAACGCCGGAAGACTTGTTTGATACGGATTATGCTGTTCGTGGTCTGCCATCCCATCCATCCTGTTCATCACTAGACCATATGATGTAAAAACCATTGTAATGTTTGAACTCGGCTTTTTTCGTACTTCCTGTCACCAAACCTCCTTTCCTTCGTTATCTGTCGGAAAACTAACTTCTCTCATCCAATGTCACTGTGACTTTAAACAACATTCCTCCCACCTGCTGCGTGATGGTCAATCTGTTTGCACAGTCAGATGTGGGTTGATGTCAGCCATTATCCCGCAAATTAGACAGTTCTAATTGTTTGAGCTGTTGAAGCCAACGATAATGACCTCACAAATGGAATTTTTTGATTACGTCAAAACAACTTTGCACTGATCACTTTTAAGACTGTATCAAGTTATGTTATGATTGGTCTTTTATTCCTTTCGATGTTTAGCTATGCGGCAATGCCAGCTTAAAAAAAACTTAAAAAACAGCTTAAAAAGTACTAAATCGTAATTTGTAAGCAAAAAATGTGCTCCGAGCAAAAAAGTCAACTTTAGCTGTTGAAATCTGAAGCGGATAATGGCCTAAAATACGCCCCATGAGGAGGATAAACTCCCGCCCAAATCATACGGGTTAAGAATGTAGGGTCAGATGTTATTGCGTCCACATACCTTCCAAATACCAGTTGATATGAGACCGAAGCCCACGCACACACAATGTCAACTTGCTGCCTAGAAATTAAGGGTATAAGTAGGGTATGTTGGACGTAAAAAACTACAGGGTCCTGAGGCTGAGTCCTTTAAGTTGTCCGTGCAAATTTTATTGCGTATTTCGTGCAAATCCAACAATTTCTTTCGAAAATTCATACTCTTCTTGGCAAGATTCCACTAAAGGATACAGTGGGTTTCATGTTTAACAAATGAGTTATCATATCTATGATTTGACTGCATAAAATATAGACCACTATTTCAAGTTTACTCCACCAAAGTGATCACTTCCTAATTGATGTCAGCTTTTATATATTGCATATTGGCAAACGTTTACAACATCTTTACTATTTTTTAAGCCTTCAAGGATGGTACAACTTTACAGTTCAAAGTTAAAGAAGACCGGTGAAACGAAAAAATTTGAATTTAGAGCAAAAGAAATTTTTATCGGAGTAGCCCCTCCTCAACATCAGCAACAATCTGTTTATTCCGATCCCTGACTATACTTTGGAACACGGCCAATGTCAGTTTTATAACCATAGGATTAAGAATTAATAATTTCAGGGACATGTAAGCAAATTTCACAAAGTAGTTGGATTTGAACGAGGGTCTTGTGGTTCGTTGGTCTGATGATCTACTAACTCTCCCACTACTGGTACTGATGTATAATGTATTCGAAACGGAGTAAACAAGCTTCCTGTAATATCGGACATTTTAAGATAATGCTCATTATGTATCTACAAAAATATTATACCAATCCACAAGCATGCCTATCATAATACATATCTATATTTACACATAGAATGGTTTAGGTGCCAATTTTTGTTGAGCAAATGACAATAATCTTCGTAGTATTATGTGAATTTCTGTGCCGATGTGAAGCTCGCTATGTAGGACCCACTTCTCAAACGAAAATTTTCGAATAATTGTTATAGCTATGTTATATGTTAATTGTTATAGCTATGTTATAGATATGTTATATCATCTACGTGTATTTGAGTCTGTCTCATCGAGTTGTGACAACACTCTTCAACTTACAAATTTGGAAACGTGAACAACATAAACAGCAAGTAGCGATCCCT
>JANTCA010003733.1:17111-31153 GCA_024741275.1 Chironex yamaguchii | reverse complement strand
TTTTTCAAAATGGATTTGTAGCATACAGAGTCATTATATTTTAGGTGAACAAGTTCCATCAACATTTGCAGCGTCTTTGGCTCTATCATCTGAAAATGAAGAAACAGAACAACCAGCCCCTCCTGCTTCGAAACGGTGAAGAACACGGAAAACAAAAGCAGCAACAAGAACCCGTGAGTGTACTGCGAAATATTCAGATAGTGAAGAAGGACCCGGTATTGAGATATCTGCAGAGAGCACAGAGCTGAATTATATATTGTTGGTGACTCCTCCAGCAGTGATAGCGAGTTGGAAAGCGACGAGTTTGACTGGATGCCTTAAACCACAATACTTGTAGATACGGATTGGTATGGTAGATTTAGAAAAATTCAAATATCATTTACTGTAATTTTTATTGCTATGACTGCGGGTTTGATACCAGGATAGGCCCAGTCGCACAAAAACAAGTTTTAACAACGCTTCCACACGAAGGAATGCATTTCTGTACTGGAAACACCATTTGGGCAACAAAAAATAAGTAAAATCAAAGCAAAGCATCGTTCTAGGCCATGATGACGTCATTTCTAAAAATAGCAATGTCGGTAAAAATTAATAAAATATATATCAATCGATAGCCCTTGTTGTGCTGAATCAAAATATGCAAATACTTTTGAAAATGGATGTAAGTAAACCGAGAAATCGCAGGTAGAATGGATAAATTTCTTGTTCTCTGACATCATCAAATTAAGGCAATTCCGGTCAAAATCGCAAGTGACCCATCTTGGATTTGAAATCTACAGGGTCGATTTGGTAGGAATCAGTAATAAAATTTGAGGTTAGGCAAAAATTCAGTCACTTACATGGAATTCCTTGCCTATTAATGAAAATAAGGAAAAGTAAGGGACCTAAAACCGAGCCTTGTGGTACGCCAATCGTCACGTTTCTTTGCGATGAGAGATTGTCTCCTACAGATGTTTGCTGCAATCTATGACTAAGATAGGAGCGAAACCATTTCAGACAAGCTGTAGAAACACCATATCCTGTCAACTTCAAAAGTAACAAAAAATGGTCCACTGTATCGAACACTTTTTTTAAATCTAAGAACACAACACCAGATAAATGACCTTTATCCATGCTTTTCAGGAGCCTATCTGTAAATTGTAAAAGAGCAGAGTTTGTGGACATTTTGCTTCTAAATCCGAATTGACCTTTAAATAGAAGATTATTCACTTGCAAGAATTTTTATTTTTGTTCTCTTCAATCTTTCTGCAAAAGTGCTCAGATTTCAGCCTCTTTTCCAAACGATTTATATGATTGCGCACCTTTCTGTATTTTCGTCTATGATAATGGGACCCAGTTTTTCATCCGTTGGTTTGATGGTAGTTTATTTCACCTCTCAGTTGTAGGAGGTCATTTGTAACCCAAGATTTTTAAAAATATTTTACAAGAAAACATTGCGTAAAAAGTCGTGCCATGTTTTAGTTAATGATCTGATGCTACTCATCTGCATCATCTACCTAGCGCTCTTTGAAGCAGACTATATCATGTTTAAAATGGCCCTAGATCGACAATGACAGATTGATAGGTAGTAAACCTGGAAAGATTGAACACTGAAACTGGACTTACAGCATAGTAAACTTTGATGACGTTATTCGTCGTTTTGCACGACCAACAAGCCAGAAAACCACCTTTATTTAGCAGCAAAAGAGATGGAGTTCTATACAAAATAACCTATCATAGTTGTCAATGAACACAGTTTACATTATAATCGTTACATTCTTACACAAGTGTTAGAGAAGGCCAAAACGTGTCTAACTTCAGCACATAAAATTCTGCTGGCGGCCCTTCTCTTAAATCAAATGATAAAATGAGATTTTAGCATGGAACAGATTAATGCATCACGACTAGTTGGCAGCTACAGGTGAGGTTTCTCATCATCCAAACAATAAAATGGATGCACTCTTGCATCAGCAAGGGGTGTACAAACAGTGAGCATTTGGTTGTGGGAAAGAAAAGGTTACAGTCGACAGAAAAGGAGCCAGTTAAGAGTTTTGATACATAGCATGCAGGCAATTTGAAAAACAGTGAGTGGAAATTCATAATTAACTGAACTGATGACTCGCAAAGATTGACCAGACTATCAGACAAGTTTATCAAATACAGTATAGGAACAAATGATCACCCTTCTTTACTTTTGAAAAACAGCGTTTTGTTAAAGCAAAAACTGGTCTAAATTTTGCCGATGAAAAACACCTGAAAATTAAAATGAAAAATAGAGTAAATCTAGGACATTAATTTGACACTCTCACAATCTTATGTTTTTCTTAATCGTGATTTTCTGCCAAGTTGGGGTTTTAATACGTATGCGCATGCCTGAGGACAGTAAACACCTCAACATGATTTTGGTGGTGACATAAACAATGGCGTCTGGACGTTGACCTGGAGAGGATTTCTTCTTTAACTGTAAATTCCTTCACAAGAGCATCAGGATTCTTCATATGTAACCAAGGCGATCTTGCTGCAAACTGTATGTTTGGGACTGGCAACATATATACTCTCCTTACAGTACAAGATACCATCCACATCTTGAAACATTGCCCAAATGACGGCTGCCTGGGACTTAACGAGTGTTTGCCCAGGAATTATTATAGCCTCAGAATTGTTTGACCTGTGAATACCACTTCCTTAAATATTGATTATCAAAAGGAGACATACATGCATCTCTTATAGCTGCAAGGGAAGGGAGCTACAAACTGCAGCAAGGTCTTCAAGGTGTTGCAGTCATGCATATTACTCGAGGAGGTTTAGCTGGGTCGTAAAGTGGAAAATTTTTGTTCGCCACCTCTGTGACTAGTACATTCATTTGTGTAAATGATTCGTCATTTGTCCTAAACAATTTGTGCCCGGCAACGCTTTCTCATGGAGCAGAATGACATTGAATCAGATAAACCTTTAGACGTAAAGAAATCAAATTTAGAGAATACATCGTCGAAGTATGGAAGTACATTAAGCGTGGAATTAAGTGACAGTTCCTACTCCAGCTGTAGCTCAGATGATGGGCTATTTTCCTCCTGCTTTCAAGATGCACGGATGGTCAAGATATTATCGTCAAGCTCGACGGATTTGCCCACTTTCTCACAGGTAGCCAACTCGAGCTCTGAGGTCGTTGAAGTGACTACGCCCGATATATCGCTACAAAGTGAGAATGTAATTGTGAAAGTGAGTGAATTCGAATCTGCAACAGAAGTTTATGACGACCAGACAACCGAAAATACACCTAGCGAAGATGTTGTTATAATTTACCCCGACACCAGCAAACCTGAAGCATTGACAAGCAATGTGGACAAAGAATGCGAGGTTGTGGAGGAACGTATTTCGCCCGATATTGTAGAGACACTACATGAAGTGCAGTGTCAATCAGAAGGCCCCAGCAGTTCTTGTTCCCAATCATTAGAGACACTGAACATCTCAAGGGAGCAACTGCCAGATGATGAGGTATTCTATTTTAACGAGTCTGCAAACGGATTAGAAATAGTAGATCCTCTTTCCATTGAAGAGGATGAAGCAAGTTTTGCTGCTTACCATTGGCAGATGGGTGAAAAACTTGAAGGAAAAACTATGTCACCTCAGTATTCCCCCAAGAGAAGAGTCAATTCTGCATCAAGTGTAAATAAAGCAGTTGGTGTAAAGGGTGGCCTTTTAATGGCCATGAACAGAATGAGTGTGACTTTTGATGACTACGATATCATTGATAGCGGTGAATTCAATCAGGTTCAGCAAGAAGAAAGTTTTAGCAGCTCCGCAAATGAAGATCATCACCCCAGTGAAGAGGTAGAGGGAAAGAAGACATTTAGTTTGTCTAAATTTCTACCTTGGAGTAAGGATGACAAGAAAAATCAGGAGCCAGTGAAAACCAATTATGATTATCAGGGATCAGGACTGTCTCTCACGGGTTTCAAGAATGGACTAGACATTCATTACTCAGTTAAAAAGAGCCAAAAGGGAGAAACAGTTGAGGAAATCAAACTTACACCATCACTAGAGAGAAGGTGTCTTGAAGGCAAAGATAGGTCAAGTGAAGAAAACAAGACAGTTGAAAATCAACTTAACGTGTCGCTTGAACTCCCAAAAGGTGACAGGATGGCAAAAAGAAGAAATTCACCTGTTTTTTATGATGTTCTTGGAACTCCAGAACTTGAGAATCTGGGAATTGCTGTGCCCAATCAGTCCAGGACATTAAAAAAGCCCAGGAGCCCACGGAGCCTTAAAAAGGCAATTCGAGGTGGCTCTCTGAAGGTACCGAGGAAAGCCTATGATGATGCAAATGCAGATGATACTTCAAAACGTTTATCATCATCATTGAAGAATGATGTGATAATGACTGGGTTTATGAAGAAAGTTGAAGGACATAAGAAAGAAAAGAATCTTAGTTCCAGCATACCTAGTGCTGACGGACCTGATTCAGATTTTGATCATGTTGATGCTGATATGGCCATGATTTCTCAGGATGAGAAGTCTAAGGACTTGCCGGAACCAAAGCCATTGGTTGCTAAAGTAAAAGTTAGACCTGTGAGCTCCCTTAGAAAACCTGTGCCTCCACCAAGGAGAAAGAAAGTTAGAAGTTTATACTTGTCGTCTGATTCAGTTGAAAGCAGTGGTAAGTAGATCACATATCTGTTGATGGGATCAATATTTATGGCTTTTTATCTTATGTCATTATGTTATCTTATTCAGTGATACTTGAAACAAATATTTCTCATGAGTGAAGTATAACCAAAACTGTGGCTTTATGGAGCTATAAGAATCTTTATTATTTAGAGACTTTAAAGCTCTCTCAGGTCAGCATTGTCACTAACCTCCTTATAATGTTTTTCTTTGGTTAATGTTATTGCTTCAAGGAAAAAAGGAAATTGTTCTGAAACCCTATTACTCTCCTGTATGTTTTCTCCTTACGTATTACACATTTGTGTACCACAGATTTTCGTGTTTCCATGTAATACTCTCCGAACCTGAAATTTTAATAGTACCATAATGTGACATTTGTTTTGTTTTCTTAGTCCACATGAAAAGGAATTGTTGTTCTTTAAATGTTTGATGACAAAACCATTTGGTTTATACATGTTTGCTTATTATTGAAATAATTTCTCTTAAGTTCACTGTAGTTATCTGTTATACAAAGGCCTGATCTGATAGCTACTGTGGGTTTTTTATTTTCCATAAACAATCTTATACTTTTACATTGCCTGCAATTAGCATATCTCCATGACAACTGTAACTCTGGTATCAGGACCTGCTTATTGTTGTTTTAGTTACTTTGTTTATGTTGACTGAACTGAGTACTGTAATGCAAGAATAAATTCATTGGGAAATAGGAAAGATAAAATGTCAAAAATTAATAGATAGCTTGAAAATTTTGTTCCTTCTGCTACACTCTTTTTTTGTAAGCATCAGATAAATTTGGTTCAGGCTTTGTTATGCATTTCAAACGTTTTCAGCTTAAAACTATCCTACCTTATGCTTAAGTTTTGTTTTCAAAAAAATAATTAAAATTCTTGTGTACATATTCTAAACGTAATCAAAGCGAAAGCTGCACACAAATTCGAATACTTTGAAGTACAACCTTTTATCTGCTATTAAACGTGAGCAATGCTGAGAATTGGCTTCTGTGTAGTGGGTTCTTTTTTGAGGGAACGAATTATTCAGTTTTTAGGTTTGCAAACTTTAATGCTTATTTGTTTACATACAATTGATATCATGTCAGCTGTTCACGCCACTGCTGGCAGGTAGCCTCCACAATCTCCTCCACGCATTCTGATCTTGTGCTCTTTGCATCCACGTGCTGCCAGCCTTCTCCTCAATCTCATCTCTCCATCTCCTCTTTGGTCTTCCTTTAGCTCTGCTTCCTTCTCTCGGCCACCACTCAGTAGTTTTCTTGGCCCATCTGTTGTTTTCCATTCGGGCGAGATGTTCTGCCCACTGGCCTTTTGTGAATACGACTTTCTTGATGTGGTCTCTCTCTTTGGTTCTTGGTCTTATAACTTCATTCGTGGTCTTGTCCTTTCAAGTGATGTCCAGCATTGCTCTTTCCATGCTCCTCTGGGCTACCGGAAGCTTGTGTTTCTGATGTTTTGTCAGTGACCACGTCTCAGCCCCATAGGTCATTGCCAGTAATCTGACCATGTTCTTCTTCTTTAAACACATGGGCATTCTCTTATCCTTTAGGAAGGTGCTGTACTGGCCAAATCATTTCCATCCCAATAGTATTCTTTGGTCAATCTCTTTTCCAATCGCATTTCCTGGCATTAGCAGTCTTCCTAAGTATTTGTACTGGTCCACCTTTTCCAGATCTCCTTCATCAATAACATGCCTTGCTTCAGTATGATCCTTGCCACTTCATTTCGCATGATTTTGGTTTTCTTTCTATTTACCTTCATGCCATCTTTCTTGCCTTCTCTGTTCAGATTGTCCAGCAGATTATCCAGCTCTTTCTCTGTCTGCGCAAACAAGATGATGTCATCAGCAAATCACAGATTATTGAACCTCTCTCCCTTGATGTTGATGCCCATCTCAATGTCCATCCTCATGAAGATCTTCTCTAGTGCTGATGTAAACATACCGGGTAAAAGCATATCTCCCTGCTGAACTCCTTTCATAATGTTAATCTCTCTGCTTAGCTTTTCTGTTCTGATCTGTACTGTGCCTCCCCTGTAGGTTTCTTTTAAGATGTTGATATATTTCTCTTGAAGTCCGTGCTATCTCAGGGCTTTGAATACAGCCTGATATTGGATGGAATCAAATGCTTTCTCGTAGTCCACAAAGGCCATACAGAGTGGTATCCTGTACTCATTGGTCTTTTCCAGTACTTGCATGACGGCTTGCAGATGGTCAATGGTGGAATAATCTTTACAGTATGGTGTTTGTTCCGGTGGTTTTTGTTTGCCTAGAGTGGTGTTGAGTCTGTTCTTGAGGATCTTCATGAACAGCTTGTAGATGTGGGAGAGTAAGCTGATTGGTCTGTAGTTTTCAATTGATATATGTGTTTTATTTTAATTGCAGGCTAGAATAAACAATGTCAAAAAAACCAAGTAAAAATCCTCCTTCAGTAGTTATAATTTATGATCGATAATACTATAGTTTCAAAACTGTTGGTTGTAGAATACTGAGTACAGCAATATACGAATACGTTCTACATACTTCTCTATGGTTCTCTATTTATTTGTTTACTTAAACATACACAATTTCAGCCAGTAAAATATTTGTGTGAAAATTAGGTTGCTTTCATGTTTTCTTCGGAAAGTTTTACAATCTATCATTTGATATTACAGTAGTTGAAATTTCACTCTACCATTACAAAAATTCTTGTTTCCTCAGACACAGAATACCACACATTTTCCGGCTGAAATCATGTTTATGTTGTATGTTATTACTGTAAATTAGAAAGAAGAGAAAAATCTGAAAAGTGCCCTTTTTCTTTAGTGAAATGAGACCTGTTAAAAAGGTACGCTTGGCCGCTTTTGGCTGAAAGATATTCTTGTAATATGCCTATTTTTTAGACTTTTTTGGCCACAATAAGCTTAAAAGCTTTGTTTATGAAAAAAGGTGTATTAAATATAATAGGGGTTTTCATTGAAACATAAAGATCTAATCTATTGCAAAATAAAGAGAGCTAATGCATCAACAGTTAATCGTGAAACAGCTTATGCAAGCTGTATTTTTTGAGTTTTCAGTCACATGCATATTGAGTAAGGTTGCAATATTTTGGCTTCTCCTTCTGTATTTGATTTGGTGCTAGCCAATTTGTTGAAGTTGTCACTGAATGCCTCCAGTCAGAAAACATTGCAGTAAGAACCACGTTTTTGGTCTGGAAAAGGAAATAACTGGCTATTTCAAATCATTGCTTTGTATAAGAAGCAATATGTAGGTCTGTGTAATTTATTTGACTTTAAGATAACATGCAAAAGATGGTTTCTGATGTTTCAATGCAGGTTAAGCAATGGAAACTGATAAGGTATCAGTCTTTATCAACTTCCACAGAGAAAAACTTTAAATTTACCTCTACATGTTAAATATCCATACAGTATAATTAAGCGATGAGCATTCCTTCGGACCCCAATGACTTTACTGTTTAAACATTAAAATAACTAATTTGAAAGCAAACTGGTATGGACATCATAGTGTTTTTATCATTTATAATTGACAAGATAGCTAATGAAATTTCATTGTATGTCATAAGCTCATGAATGAACTTAATTGCTTTTGTGTGGTTTGTACTGTTATATTCTTAGCTGATGATATGAGGAGGGCAACACTTGGCCCAAGTTCCCAGACTGGTGATCTGAAAGTAGATGATCATGTTTTTAAAGGATTGATACCATTCTTTGATTCTGGTGATTCAAAAAGAAGAGGTAGTCTTACACCAACAGAGAAATCACTACTACCTACTGTAAGTACTGTCATGCTTGTAATAAATATCACTTTTGGTCTGTTATCTGACCTTTTAGGTTTGGCAGTGATTTTAAGTACAACTCCATTTTCAGAAGATAACATATTCATAAAATTCTGTATGTATCAAGGGTGTTTTATTTAGTCTATATGCCATTACAACCATTTGTCTCACAGGGTGCCTAAGGACACTTCAATCAACTTCCCTAACTCACAATGCAAGTCTTGCAAAATAGTTTTTGGAACTGTGTGTCAACTTGTTGTTGTTTACTTTAGCCGAGTCTGGCCTTATATAAATCTTTTAGTCTTTTGTAGACTTCTGTCCATTAGAAGATGAATTCTTCAACCTTTGCTAATGACATCATTCTGTACCTAGATAGAGTTCTGGCCATTAACCATGAGTGATATTGATATTTATGTCTTAGCCAAATTTCAATCTTAAGTTCATGAACAGAAGCCAGTTATTGTGTCCCTTTCATGGTACAGACCCAAACCTCTGGATGCAGGAACTATTGACTGAAACATATTTGAGATAACAAGCAAAAAGAGGTTTTGTTGGTTTGTTATAGATATATATGATGAAATGTTAGTCAGAGGGAAAGCATTACTCAGTCAGAAATGTGATAGCATCTAAAAATGTGTTACAGTTATGTGCAGTATGGACTGACAAAAGAAATCCCACATTGATAATATTTGCAGTGTGTACATATATATGGCCCATGTAGACATACTTTTTTACTTTCTTGATACAGGAAACAGATAGGCTTATTCTTATGACGGATAGTTACCCAACTGCTGTTCAAGATTTTCCAGAGGATCGAAGGTCACTGATCGCACTTGAAATGTATACTACAGAAAGATCATTTGTGAGAAGTCTGGAGACTATAACACTAGTACGTATGTGATACCTAGACTACCTCTTAATGAATGTATTATGACAATTATGGGTCAAGGTACAGAAGGATATAAAAGGTGAACATATATGTTGTTTTAACATTACATCACTTCCATAATCAATCGTAATAGTCTCCGAGAAGCCCCTTTACCCAGATGGCAAAAAATGGTTGAAACACTGGTACTGGTACTGCTCTGCCTTTGCCAGAGTAACTACAACATATTTTGTAGTTAACAGTTAAAGGACGAGATTTATAGTTGAATTGAAAGAATACACTTGAATTGCGGAATTGTTTTGGCAATCTATGACTTGCTTTAGATCTAGTTGACTAAACAGTAGAGAGACAGGAATTTAGTTAGTTCAGGAAAGGTATTTCTTTCCATTATTTATTTTCATTTGCTATATATAGACATCTTCATCAGGTTTATTGTAGACATATGACAGATCACATGCCTTGTAGTGACTTTTTTCAACAAAGGCTGATGATTTCTAGTTAACATTTTCATGTAGATACATGGTCTGGTGACCCAGCAAGAGTGAGGAGAGTGATAAAAGTGCACATAATGTCTTGGAGGCGCATGTAGGAGTGCACATATTCCATCGCACACTTTGTATAGAGAGGCTTGTTTATTGTTCTTTTATTTTCATTCCTTTTAGTGATACAATCATCAGCACTATAACTGTCGCTCCTTGATTTGTACATATTCTTAAATTGTATTGGCTTGTTGTTCATTTAGTTGCATTATTGTTATTCTCTTAATTGTTAGTTGGTTTCTACTTGATCAGAAATAAAATGTTAAAACAATATTCTAAATAAAAAAGTGTAGAAATTTCAAATGATTTGAATTTGTAAAGTATCTTTCTATGGCTAAAAAATACACAGTTATTTGATGTTTTTACATTATTTTCATCTATATGTATACAGATTGTCGCCCTAGTTAGACTTTTGTTGCAGATGATTTTTGTATTGTATTGGTTTGGATTATTTAGCAAAAACTCTTTATTCACACTTCAGTTGTTTAAAAGGAAGCTTGTTTCTTCTGGTCACTTGGATGCTAAAGAAATGGAGATAGTGTTCTGTAATGTTGAAGAGTAAGTATAGAACTTTAAAAATGTCACCCACTTCATTTTCTTAACCTTATATTACTGTGAAACACAGATTAGTGGAGTATTTTCTTTGGAGTGACATGCTTCTATTTGTACTTTTGTGTACAGCCAAATGTCATGTACTTTAGAGGTTGAGTTTAACACTGCAAATGTAACAGATTGCAAGGGCACCTTTGTGCCAAAAATTTATAGAAATAGACCTTTTGAAGCAGATTATAAGATCAAGTTATGTTGTAACCTATTTGATAACATATCACCATTATTGCTATAAAACATTAAGTAGATTTGATGTTGAAAATACATGCTTTGCTGTAATTGCGGAAAAGTGAAGTAGATTTTTTAGGTTGTAGGCAATATTTTTTGGTCAGAACACAACATTTCGTACAATTTACTTTTTTTTGCTTTGTTTTGTTTTATTTCTGTCATTCCAAGTAGATATTCTAATGTAATATCTGTGCTCTAATTTTGCTGAGATTTTATAATGGCAAGTCTTTTGTATAAGAACAAGGCTATTGATGCTAAAGCAGAATACATCTGATGACTCTGAACTTGACACCATGGCTTTACCTGCTTCTCAATTTTTGTGCCCATGATATGTTTTGTATAAATAGGTTGCCATATACATTTACTTTCCTTTCTGACTTTTCATACTCTGAAGAGTGTCAGACGAAAAAAGCCTTTAAGTATGTTTTTAGCGCAATGTCGCAAATTTTCAAGGCGATTTTAAGAGAAAAGCAGTGACACCTTAAGAAAAAGGTGGCAAAAGAACGCATGCCCTGGAATAATTTGGGGTTTATTTTTAATAGTAGGTTACAATTTCTGTATTGATTTATCAGTATATAAACTGTGAATATATTATGCGCCAAGATTCAATTTTAATTTGCTTGTTAGTTGAACCACATTTCTTGAGTATTGCATAAATTTCAACGGATGTTTGTTTTGCGTCATCTAAACATGTGCAACGTTTTCTGTTTGGTCGATATAAGAAACATATTTCCATATTAGAAGTTGCTATCATAACACAGTGGTACTAAATTGCATGTTCACTGTCCTGACCCATCAGACGTTTTCCTTCCACAGAGTGTTGGCATTAAGCAAAAATATCTTAGACCTGTTGTGGAAGAGAATAAGTAGTTGGTCAGATGATCAGGTCATATCAGATATCTTCTTGGACAATGTAAGTAGGCACTTGATACTTTGATTATCTTTGTAAGTTGTAATGACACGTTTATTCCTTTTGTGCTAGCAGTCTACGTGTTAAAAAGTTTGACTTTTGTTGTTTAGTTTTATTTGTACTTGATTTGACACTTATCAGCCCAGTACAGGTATGATCATAAGGGGTTTTGTATGATATTCTTAGACTCTTTATCCTGTGCATCTGTGTAAATACAAGTCATCGCGAGAGGTTTGACCTATCATTGCGCATGAAAATGTCATTTGTGCCTTACGTGGAATAGAAAAGTGATGATATTAGGCGCAAAGTATGTGAAATATACATCCGTTGGCGGAGCCTCGGTACTTTGTAGGTGTAAAAGTTGTGATTTGTAAAGCTGCCCCTTTTAGAGTTCTGCTATATACATGTTCCTCATTAAGCAACATACCATTCAAGAATGGCCAATTCTGCATAATCTGCATTTGAAAGATGTTAAGCTCCTTCACCGAGGTTACAATTGATGCTTTGGCAAGTTGCTGTATTACACATAAATTTGTTCAACACACGGTCCATACATGTCACGGTCCATACGTCACACGGTATTACGTTTGAAGTGTAGTAACAAGAAGAGGTATCGGGTTGGGATGGAAGATCCCAGGAATGTTATATTTAAAGTCAGGTTGACTTTGAATAGCCGGAATGAGTGCGAATGTGACGCTGTCATGAATGGTAACTGTTCTTATTGCGAAGCAAAGTATGCATATTTACTGCTTTCAGTGCATAACTAAAAGGGAACTGAAATTGTATTGCTTCAATAATGCTGCAGTATCATTGATCAATAAATATTACAGTAGAAATATTGCATGTGGTATTGATGGGAATGTAGGTCAACGTATCAGCAGGCTAGATTGAGAGTATTGTTTGTATTTTAACTTGTGAATTTACATTAGAAGAGTCTTGATCTACAAAACACTGTAGTTTTGGAAATTACCTCAGTTTCTGGTTAAGAAGTAACAGCCTAATTGCAAGGTATTTGACGAGTACAAGCTTAAACATTCTCTGGCACTAAGCCAGTGTGGCTTTCAGGATCGGTTGTGTTACTGCTCATCAGTATTTTACTGATGTTTTGGCTTTACGTTTTCCTATTTTTAGGCTGATGGGTTCAAAGTATTTGCAACGTATTGTCAGAATTACGACACTGCAGAAGCTTATATCAAACAGAAACTTAAAAAGAAAAGAGAACTAGAAAATTTTCTAAACGTAGGTATACCGTATACTAAAACAGTGTGTTTTTATCGGAAAACATTCGTCTCAGAATTTCCAAGTTGTATCGTTTCGAGAGACAAAATTTGATACCTTAATATTCTGAATGTCTAATCTTGCGGAACGCATCAAACGCATGATATATCTTGTTATGTTGTTATTATACTTGGATGTTTTCTTGTCTCAGGAGATGTAACTAGGTTTTTATAGTAGAGTTTCAAAACTCTTCTCTTCTGTCAGTAGTAAGGCTGATTTGCCGTTAGCATAGGCCTACAGTGTCAACACATATGTATATAATTGGTGATCGTTAGTTACAAGACAGATATGATATGTAACGAGTCAGTTGTGCGGTTGTTGGTCGTAAAGGATAGTCTTCATCTTTCTTACTGGTTATCAAGGTTGTAGTATCGCGCTAGTTTGTACCAGACAGCCCCTTTGTTCTGATTTATTTTATTTTTGTTTGAAGGATGGGAGGCAGGTAGAGGATCGGATCACGTGCCTTGTTGTTGTTAAGTTGTTTTGCATCTAAGGGTTCTGGTTCCAAGCCAACTTTTTCTATTACAATTACCAAATCAACTTTAGATTATTAGGAATTACAGAGTGTATTTACATTGATAATATTTAACCACAACGTTGTTAACAATGCTTTATTAATAATGGGCTATTTTGCGTGTCACTGCACGCTTTGCAGATTTCTGATACCTTGTGATAATAGCACGTGCATGTGCGTATAAAAATGGTTTATTTTTCTTTTGTCATGGTTTAGACTTGCTATAGCAACACAGTGTGCCAACCAGGGCTGACATTGCCCTCCTATTTGATCACAGTTGTACAAAGAATACCAAGATACATTCTCCTCTTAAAGGTTAGTTATTTGCAAGTTCAAAGCCTTGTTACGAACCTTACCTTTTCTTTCTTTTTCCATTTGCTATCTTTTGTTCGTTTTGCAAAGGCTTTTGGGTCTCTGAACAAAGGCTTCTGTTTCAAGGGTGTGCCCTGTCACCGTCTGAATTTAGGAACCTTTTTATTGCTCATAATCTAATCATAAAACCCAGATCTTCGAGGCCATCCAACGGCTAAAACCCAGTGACCATTACTTCTGTTATTGTGCCATATTTGAATACAGAAAACTGGGAATTGCGCCATACCCTATCGGGATGGCTGAACCCAGTTACCAATACTTCTGTTATTGTGCCATATTTG
>JANTCA010003733.1:0-17011 GCA_024741275.1 Chironex yamaguchii | reverse complement strand
AAAACTGGGAATTGCGCCATACCCTATCGGGATGGCTGAACCCAGTTACCAATACTTCTGTTATTGTGCCATATTTGGATACATAAAACTGGAAATTGCGCCATACCCCATCGGGGTGGCTGAGGTTTGCTCTCTTCAAGTGCTGCTAGTCAAATTTCACAGGTTTAATCTGCAATAGCAATTGCGCAAAGGGTGAAATATATCTTGCTTACTACTTTGTGTTGTTATGATGTAGAATGTGAGGTATAAATATGGTTCTTATAAATGATTGGTTAGTGTTTTAACTTGTTACTCTTCATGCAAGAAGTTGTATGAAAGAGACTTGGTTAGAGTATTACGCAACACGTGATTTAAGAAATAAGCTTATTATATTTTGAGTTTTTCGTTACCTTTTTTAACTTCATATAATGTATTATTCATTTGTCGTCAGGTTAACTGTGCCCACGTGAATCTTGGTCACATGAGATATACACCTGTGTTTTAGTTCCCTGTATCCACGGCACTCTGTAGTGATAGTGGCAGTAAATCCTATACCAACTGTTTTTCACTATATTATAGCTAAAAAGTCAGATTTACTCAGTACAAGGAAAACTGCACCGACTAGGGTGGAAACCGAGTAACATCATTGACCAAGTTGATTTGACAAGCTATTTAGTTTTGGTACAGTTATGTCTTTCTTGTTAGTTAGAAATAGTCGTTCCCAAAAGAGTTACAACATTCAGATTCAACGTGAAAGTAGATTTTGCTTTTCCTTATGATACAAACATTGAAGAGGACTTTTTATGTAGTCATCATCAATATTGCAGGTCAGTTACACGGTGGCGTACAAGGGTACATTATGCATTACCTGTGAATTTGTTGCGTCACACAACTCTTACAAGACAGTACCAGCATTGTCGCGTTTGCAACACATAGCATTTTTCTCACAGTTAAGTAAATCATAATACCGTAAATGTCGTTAGATGCTGCTGAAACATGTCTATCAGATTGCCCAGGCTATTAAGTAGAGACGAACACTCTTCGCACGTGCCTGAAGTTACTTCCTCACGTGTACTAACCGTTTTGAAGAAAGGTTATGTGTTACGTTGCGCTGTTTTGCTGATGGACCTCAATTTGTCGTTTTGAGTACGAATGTCAGTTTGTTAGTTTGAAAATTAATTGGCTTGTACCTCTTCCGTGCTGCAAGGATTTACTAAAAAGGACACCCGAGGGCCATCCTGACAACTTTGGTCTTCAAGCAGCTGTCTCGTCGATGGTAAGCTTCCAATGAGTTAAATTATTTCCATTTCCGAATTTGGAATATTGACTTTGCTAACATTGCCTGCTCCTTACACTCATCACTGAAACCTCTGCAATGAAGTATTTGTGTTGTGAAACTGTAATAACAGCAAGAAATCTTCAAAATATCATTTGAACGAAAATATCATTCGCCTCTCTAACCTTGAGAGCTGCCGGAAGATTATGGTTGAAATTTTAAAGTCCATGGGCCTATCCAAATTATATTGCGGTTTGTTGAAAGATATGGTACGAAATTGTATGTTGTTCTAACAGTAGAGGTGGTACTTATAGTTAAACAGGTATTTTTTGGCACAGTTGTTGCTTGTGACTGATGAGTGGAATATTTGACGAGCTATTTTCATCACTTGCCTAATCTTACCCATCATATAAGAATTAGGTACTTTTATTTACATGGCTGGTTGACTTGCTAAAGGCGTACTTTATTTCCAATTTCATAGATTTCTTAAGTTGCTTCTGGATATTCACTTTAATTTCTCGTCGACATTTTCTAATTCGTTTTCCGTTGCAGAACAGTGTTCTTTCTTTTAGTTTCCTTTTAAGACTTGGAATGTCAGTTGAATTTGACGAAAATCACGATTCGGTATCTAAGTGGTATATAGTTTGCCTTTTGGCTCTGCGGTTAGAAAATGGCCTTAGATAATTTTACAAGGTAAAGATGGGGCTAACTTTAAGTGAAACTTGACGAAGGTTCTGTGAGAATCTTTCTGTACACATGCTGATTAGCTGCAGTAAAAAAGTAGCCACTAGTGCATTATTGCCCAGAGCAGGTCATCGGCCAGTAAGCACCAATATAGCTTGTAGATTGAAAACGTGCAGTTCGATGATGCTGTTGCCCAATAGTAAGAATATTGTACGGCTGTTACTGTTATGGTTCTGCCATCTACTTTCCCACGGTACTTAACTGATGGCTAAGACATACTTCGACCCTTCCAGATAACCAAAGGATGTCAGTGAGATTGATAAAACTTTGGGGCAAATGTCTTGGATTCTCATCATCTGAAGAAAATGAAATTTCGCGAAAACGTAGTACTAACGTGTCATACTTTGATAAGGGCTTATACCCTGGCCATATATAGATCGATCTGAATGAACAGGAAACTGTCCGACATTTTTGGAAAAAGAACATGGTATTTCCTTTTGAAGTGTTGACGTATATGATATCCAATCCGATCAACACAATTATAACCGACGTTCTAGTACGAAAACAAGTAATGATATTAATCAAAGGTGGCTCTTACGGTGCAGGTAATATTAGGTTGGATTTAAGTTGTACCATCCGGAACGGTTGCAAAGTTAGAATTTGAAACAGGTAAAATTTCTTTACTGCAAGTTTTAGTTTATCTTATGTTAAGTCTATTGAAAGCGAGGGTCATTATTAAATGCAACTACTGTTGGGTTTAATGAATTCCGTATTCTCGCCTGGATGGTCACTAAGTTGCAAAGGTTTCGTTGTCAAAAACGACACTGTGTTTTCTGAGTCACAATCAGATTTACTGCTGGTGAATTTCGTAAAACAACAGAATGATAGTGCCATTTATGCACGTTATTTATGTACGGCGTTTTATAGAGCATAACTTGTGTCTGCTGTAACATGACTGTTGCAAAGCGACAATTCGGTTGTTGTTTGGAAAGACTTGCAGAGCTGGAGACAGCAGGTATACTTACAGATCACAGTTTCATTGCTATAAAATAACGTACACTGCTGAGGTAGATAATCAGTCAGGAATCCTGCCTGGACCCTGTAATCCGTCGTAATGGATGGACATGGGTAACGGCAAGGTAACTTCCTTATTTCTGAATTCTGTGGTAATTTCGAATCAAATTCTAACCGAATCTTGAGAAGAGTACCATCTGCTATGATTCGTTATTTTAAATGTCGGGAGACATACTTCGGTTTTAGGACGGTAGAGGGATCGATGTTAACATCGGACAAAGAAGAGACCTTTACACTCTTGTCTTTGCTTGTGTGCTCAATAAAAGGGCTTTTATTTGAATCTACTTTGTTTGTTACTGGAAATTTCTCTTTCGTTTAAGAGCCAAAGTTTC
Source organism: Chironex yamaguchii (assembly GCA_024741275.1). Classification (NCBI taxonomy): domain Eukaryota; kingdom Metazoa; phylum Cnidaria; class Cubozoa; order Chirodropida; family Chirodropidae; genus Chironex; species Chironex yamaguchii. The sequence continues at coordinate 13,666 of JANTCA010003733.1, read as the reverse complement.
GCTGACTATTCTGCTTATAGCGTCCTTCGATAAGGTCATTGTGTGATAGTTAGCATCTCACGACCTAGACCTTGTCAAAGTGGACCACGGCTTATGAATTGTTGTAAGCAAAACTATCAACTTTGTTTCGTGTTGATAACACGAAATACTGACCGCTTATTAGTTAATTCGCAAAAAATGGAATATAATTCTACGTCTTAAAATTTCTGACGAGGTCTTACAACTTTGGATATCTTCGTGTAGTTTCGGATCGGACACGGTGGACAAATTAAGAGAGTTTCCCTTGTTCATTGTTCACCAAAACGTCATTTAACGTTGTCGATTGAAACAAATATATGTGAACAGGACAACAGTCTTCCTTCGCGCGATGTCTTTTATTGCCCCCTGGGAGGTTAAGATTATGTGTGGGCAAGTGTCACCCACAGTTATAGTGGTTGGCACAGATAGTTCACAATACCGCAATATATTGTCTCTGTTTACTTGTGTTTTTGTGATTGTGATTAGGAAAAAATTGCTACATATATAAATGAGCAACTGAAAGAGTCGCAGAATCAAAAAGCATTGGAAGCACTGCAGTCGCAAATTATTGGCCTCAAGGTAATCATTGCTTTGTGACGAGAAAATAATATACTTGTAATGACTTATGTGCTGTATTTTTAGTTAGTCGTTGCATACGTAGCCTAGCCCTCAAGTTGAACTAAGGGAATTGTGTAGCCAAACGATGTTACGATTGCTAGTGATAATGTTTTTTATGCTATGTATAGTTGGGATGATTAGAAGTCCGTTGTTAACACAGCTTGTTGTAGTGTTCTTGTATTTTACTTTTCCCTTTGTCTTTTGCCCTTCTCTTACACTTTGAGTTTCCATTGTATCTCTTTTTCTCCTGTTGTTTTTCTTACCCGGCCTTTCTCTTCCCCTTTTGTTTTCCTTTTCTTTTGTTTTGCTTTCTTTTTGCTCCCCTTTCCTTCTTTATTTCTTTTTGTATTTAGGTAGTCACCCAGTTTTAGAAACGTTTTGTAGTTTTGTATGGAATTCTAGATTATTATCTTATTACCTTTTGTCTTACATGTGGGATATTACATGATAACCGTGTTGACACTTACTACTGTGGATTTGGCATCGGTAATATACGAAATGTATCATCTGTATTATTGAGTGTCATACAGTGTCTACTCATCACGATTCGTCTTCGTGGCAAAGGCCTCAGACGACATGTAATAATAGCAGTATCTACCACTGACTAGTACAAAGTCGTTTTTACTAAGTTGCTGGATAATAAATGCCTTAGTTTTGTCTTCCCAGGACTACTATATATCGGGTAGAACGTTGGTCTATGAGAATTCTGTATGCTTGATGACAAGCAAAAGAACGTACCAGGTGAGTCAACAGATATATGGATATTTGCGCGTTTGCTCTGCAATTGTAGTGCCTTGAAATCATGTTTTCGTTTGGATTCCAGATTTTGTAGATTTTTAGATTTTCAGATCTCATACTAAGTCACTGTTGCTCAGCATTTTTGCTTTACATTTACGTAAATGTTTGAAAAGATTAACTGATGACATAAAGGTTATAAAAGAAGTATCGAAAAGTCTCACAAACGAACGGATTTCTACATTTTGACTCTCTGGTTACCATATTCACATAAACATGTTTGTAAACTTGATCTCATATCGTATGTAATAAAATTTTCTTTCTAGCCATTGCGTGAGATGTATCATGTTTGAAACGTCGTAGTGCCGGCTGAAGACTTGCATACTTAAGGCCGCACCTTCACTAGGCGATTCTTATGACGATCGTCTTAAAGATTCGCGACAAGTTTTATAACGACAGTTTTTCAAGCTGTGTGTTTGGGTTGCTTTTTGAATCGGATTGACATATATTTGGACAATTACCATGCGCATGTCATAAAAATTGTTGTCAGTTTTATGTCGATCGTCACAAAAATCGTCTAGTGGAGATGCAGCTTAAGAAAGCGTAGAAAATGCACTACGTCGACGGTGACACGAACTAGAGCTTAAACTTTCGTTGTACAAAGCAGATGCCCCGATAACTGAGCTTTTAAGCCACTATTGTTTGTAGCGCAATGTCTTGCTTGCTTTTGCGCAGGAAACAATGTGTCTATTTCAACACACACTCAGCATTATCCTATCTATGGAGTGGCATCTCTGCAGGTGTTAAGTACCATCGGTATGATGAATGATTGATTTGTTTTTATTTTGATTTAATTTACTAGTCTTGCGTTTTTGTCTTATAGCGTAGACAGTATATTTAAACAAATTTGATTGTTCTTGATATCTTTTTAGTGTGTCCTATTCAACGACTTGATGGTTTTTGCTGTTAAAGCTGGTGGACGACAGAGTGAGGTTGAGCTAGTTCTTGATTTGAGTATCGTGTGGTTTGAGGATCTTGAGGATTTAGATCCACAAACAAGTAAGCAGAAACTGATCTCTTACTTTAAGTTGCTGTTATTTATTTAATAGCGTAAATCCTTTGGAAAGGAAATGAAAGTAAAGCTTAGAGAAGAGGAACCATCCTCTGACTAATACACAACACTCGCAGTATTCAAAAGAATTTGAGTATACTAAGATAAACGTATCTTGACAAGTTCAACATAAGAGAAATATTTCTGCATGGCTCAGCCTCCTTAAAGTTGGCTTATTTGTCCATGAAATTCAGAAGTGCTTTGTACAAATAGTTTACGTTTATTGGCGTCGTTGCAGTTTGATCTTGTTCAAGTATATGTTCATTATCATAACTTAATCATACGTTGTACGACTTTATGGTATCCATCCAACAAAGCACCTTTTCGCAGAACGCGTTGCCGCAATATTGTTCCTGAATGCTATAATGAATTTTCCCTCTGATTTTATTTTCCGTAGCGTACTTGTTACTGGGCTTAGCTTAGCTTTGTTAGGACTTTAGCTCTTCATGAGAGTGGGCTCCCATTACGTCCTCTTGTCATTGACATTTATGTAAACTGATAGTACTTTTGCACTTCGTTTTCTAAAGCTTTAAAGCTTTTTAAACTTTTAAACTGATGCTTTTTGTTCACCTATTTTCCTAATGTTGTATGACGCACAGCATTAGTGACTTCATTTAATATCATTTGTGGGTTTTTCATTTTAAAGCTAAACAGGATGCAATTGCACTCTACACTCCTGACAGGCCCTACACTATGTATGTTGGAACAAGGGGAGAAAAGAAACTATGGGCGCAAAATTTACAAAAAGCAATCAGAAATCATGCATTTGGGAAAGATGCTCTCGAGAATACTGATTTAGGTAACGTGTGCTGCTTTTTGTACTCGTTCCATGCATATGTTAGATTTTAAAGTTCCTGGTATTGTATAATTGTGTGACCTTATATCTAAGGGTAAATTTACTGATGGAAAGAGATTAGAGTTTTTCTTGGGAGTACGCGGACATAGAAAATGTGCGCATCTTCAACCTTTGAAGGTGTGGTTGTGTCAATTGACCCTTTTTCCAATTGGTAAAGAAAATGATGAAGAGATTTTGTCCTTGTAAGTTAGATTTTCTGACATTAATTCTTGTAAACTTAGGTTAGTTCGGTATCATTTGCATGAAAACATAAGGATACCGCAAAGAGTTGGGCTTTAAGAAAGATGAAATTGCAAATGTTAATTGCATTTTCATAAATACGGTAAAATATGCTTGCTTTATCATCGGGCTATCTGACTACGCTCTCCTCCAGAAGCTCGGTTATAATACAATTATCGTATGTTATTAAACCTCATTAAAGAGCCAATGTTTACCTGTCAAGGAGGTGCTCTTATCTTTAGGGATTGTCCATTTGTTGGAAATTTAGTTTGCAAAATATCTTAAAACGTTATGAACCTATCGTTCTGAACTTTTTAAGCTATGTTAGTATTCTGACTGATGAAGTCTTTGTGGGGATAACCTAGTTACCATGGCGCCTATTAGAGCGGCCCATATTTAGCAATGATATCTAAACCACAATTAGCGAGGACATCTTAGTGGGAAACCCCCTGGTAACATGACGCCTACCAGTACTGTCCATTTGAATTTTTATACAAGCTTGACCGAGGTCTGCGTTGTCGGAGTGCTTCAGAATAACTGTTATTTCGTTGTGCTTACAACTGCGTAGTGTGCTTACAACTGCGTAGTGGAATTAGAAGTATGTGCAAGTTAAGGAGATAATGCTCCTATGAAATCAAGGGTTGTCTTTGCCAATTTAATAAATCAATGTCTTCAAATTTTTTCAGCAACCAGAAATACAAGCTATACTTACAAGAATGGGGCCGTGTACAGTGGTGAATTTGTGGATTGCAAGGTACTAATAAGAAATTATTAAAAGTAGCTTGAGCTCGTTAAATAGAATGAAATTTCTGATAGACAACGAAAAGATAAGCTAGCATTCGTAAGTGAGACTAAATGAAATACGTTGTAGAAGAAACAGAAACTCAATCGACTTTTAATTGTAAGGTTTGCATAGATTACAATTTAGGACGTCTCTGTACATAAACAGAAAATAGAAATCATTTGAACGTGGCGTGCATCTTACCTCAGTGAAGGATCTCACCTCACACGAGCCAGGCCTAACAGGACATTTTATTAACACAATGTTCATGCAAACATTATCTATTGTACAATCTCCTTATGAACTGTATTGCACTGCCTTTTTAGTCGATTGATTACCATCATTAAAGTTTCTTTGGCCCTGCAATGGCACTGCTCTTTATTTTACGCTTTTGTGAGAATCTTTGCTGACACATGCATTAAAAATTTCAAAAACCTAGGAGATTATTTACACTTGAAGGGATTTACTTTTACAAAGTTTTACTATTTGCCCATACTTGTAAGTTTAGCGGTTTTCACTGGGAATGCTCACGTTGAAATCGCATGGCAAAACACGTTTTTACGGACTTGGCAATACTTACTAACACACACTGACAAGCAGACGTTTGCATGATAAACGGACGAAAGTGGAAATAATTATGATGGATCTAATGTTTGTTTATAGAGACATGGGAATGGAACAATGATGTGGCCCAATCAAATGACGTATCGGGTAATCATAGTAGTCTGTTTACTCTAAAAGTGTTGGTAAAGTGTTCTCTTCTAAAATCTTTCTCTGCTCTTTCTCTAACAACTCTAGTAGTTCAAAAGCTGATAATCAGCGTTGGCAAAGTACAAAATTTTGAGTTGTCTTTATGTTAGAAACGTCGTCCTAAGTCCTGTTAAGTTGGCATCCGTGCTGTTTATCTTAAAACTGCAGCGAATAATGCGGAGATACTGTCGTTTAGATGGATGGTGTGGATCGATTGATGTATGGTTTCTGCTTTTTGAGTGCATTAAGAAGACTGTCGCTCAAAACGTACCCTAATACGCCACTGTAGAAGTGGTCCCATGTAAGTTACACGTATTACTGAAGTAACAATTCATGCTAACTGCGAGTGAAAGCAGTAAGGAGTGTAACATTAATGGTTTTTATTAACTGCATCATTCTAAAGCCTTTCGATTTATACTTATCATCTGAGTACGTCAAAATTTGTTTGAAAAGCATTTTCATCGTTATACGGTAACAAAAAATGACAGTAGTGTGGATCTGGACCGAGCGTTGACCAGGAACAAAACGAACAAACGATTGGACATAATGAACAATGAAAAATATGAACTATAATTAAACAAGATTCTATTAGCGTACATAGGTTCACTTTATGCCCTGTAATTTAAGAGGACTCAACACGCTAGTATGGAATGCAGCATTGGCTTTGGCAATGGTTTTCGAACGTTCATCACTTTAGTCGGCTACGCAAGGCGAATATAAATTCACTAGAACCCCTTCAGTAGATTCAAGAGAACAATGAAGATGGGATTGTCTGTAAAACGAATAGTCTTGTTTCCTGTATACGGCATTGATGATGTGATACGAGTTATATGTAACGACACAACACTTAGATAATCAGTTAGGAGGGATGTTATCTTGTGGTTAAACTTTGCATATTTAGTTTCTACAGCTTCTAATCATATAAACCCAAGTGGTCTAATTATTGTATTTTTGACAATAAATTCTAGTTGGTAACATTTTTGAATGTAAAATTCAATTTAACTACTATGCTAAAGCAACGATGACTTGTTGGTAGTTTGTCTAAGTTGCCAAACGTCCTCTTCTTTTGCGTAGGGCAAATGGCTCGATGACGAACGAAATGGGACAGGAATACTCGAGTATGGGACTGGTGAGGTTTACGATGGACAATGGAAAGATGATAAACAGTGTATGTGTGTTGTGGTCTTCATTTCTTATCTAGATTGGACTGTCGTATCCATGTCAACGTCATCTATACCTGATTTTCAAATAAGAATACCTCTTATTGATTCTGGTGTCATCACGTCTGCTAATTCCTAAATATGTAAGCCTCGTTTATCTATTCATGTCACATTCTTTACCGTTGCTGTCGAGTGGTATAAGCTTTGCTTCAATATCAAGTTTTGTGCGTCGAAGGTTTTAATTTTTTCTGGTTTGGAGAAAAAATGATCCTGTTCTTATCCTTTAGACTTACCCATTTTCCCCCTCTGTTTAAGACTCTTTGTTTCAGGCCTTTGTGCAACCTTAATAAGCGTAAATGTTAAAGTCGCATCTTTATGTTATTTGAATTCATTAGATGGACAAGGAAAACTCAAATACAGCAACTTGGATGAATTCATAGGTGAATGGAGAAGAGGCATTCGACATGGACAAGTGAGTTTTTTCGTTATTTTCTCTTACGTCACTTAATAAGTTCTTGTTAAACAGCGTGGTAGACAGCAGTAGAGTTCTCATCTTTTCTGTGACAGGTTTTGAGTCCAAGTGATGACCTTATGATGGTCAATTATTAAGTAGGTAACCAGATAAAATAAGAAACCTCATCGCTTTGCTATCATTGGAGTCGTCTGTGATTGTTGCACCCGGATAGATAAAGCTATCAACCGTTTCAAATTTCTTCACCATTTATAATAAGGCCTCTTATGTCAATACTTGTTGGGTCACCAGTCAACTGTATGACTTTTGTTCTTTACCATGAAGTATTCGTCCTGTTTGTTCACTTGCCTGTTTGACACATGTGATGAGTTTCTAATTTTTTCCAATTATAATTCCGATTTCGCGTTAACATTTTCTTAACCCAACAGGGGAAAATTAAGTTTCAAAATGGTGATACCTTCGAGGGAATGTTTGCAAACGACAGAATTGAAGGCGAAGGAAAACTTGTTTGTCAAAATGGGCTTACTTATGAAGGATGCTGGAGGCGGAATATGGTAAGGTACATTAATAGTTCCTTGATGTGTTATTTCCTTTGAGCGAGTCTTCATTTGCTGCCTCCTTCTGTTGCTATGTAGGACTTTCTTATTCACTTCCACCATTTATTACGCGATATAGTTATGTTCGAGAGATACCCAATCTTATTCCAACTAGTTGGGGTCGTATGCATAGTTGTTTTTGGTTTTGACTATAGTCGCAAACACTCCGCTTATTATTTTACAACAGACGATCGCGATAATCTTGTGTCACCTTCCTTTACCTCATGAAATAAATTGTGTGCGTAAAAAGAACCACTAAACATGCAGTTATGGAGAACTGCCTTGTCTAAAACATGTTTAAATGTACAATGCTTGTCATAGAAAGGATGAATACTTTGATCATCGTTTTTAGAATAACTCTGAAGACCCAACTCGGCAAAACGGGAGGTCACCAAGCCCTATCACTCAACTCTGTCAAATGCGTGGACAAAGTGGTGGTGGGGGCACGATCTCAGATAACCGCAAGTCCTTCAAGTATTACGAAGTTGGTCTAAGCCAAAAATGCGCTAATTCATGGAAAATGACTAATTTTGAGTCAAAAGGGTTTAACCTTTCAAAAAGGGCGTGGCATTGGGGGAAGTAGCGCATAGACTAGACACCTAGTCCTCCCTAATTTTTTTTTTGGCTGGCATCACCTTTACTCCAACTCTGTGTATCAGATAGGCCATCTTACATCAGCTTAGGTACACGGTTTCGTTCCTCTTTTTGCTGTTTAAATTAATGGCAATAATAAGAAGCAGTGCAACCAAATAAATGTTGTGCGGCACAGATCGTGGTAATTTTCTTCGTTTGATCATCTTCGCCAAAAGCAGAGGATCATGGCCTTACTTAAGACAGAGCACCTTTATGATCTGCCAAGGACAAGTCATTAAGCGCCACTGATCGTAACATTTACGAGTCATTTTTTGTATCATTTTAACTTGCATTCCTTTCTTCCAGAAACATGGACAGGGATATCTACGGGATGTGGATGGAAATGAATACAGGTACTAAGATTCGTGGAAGAGCATTTGTTTTTTAGCCATAATTCAAAATGAGACGTAGGTGATTAGAGTCGTAATACATACATGATTTCAGTAATAATTACTGCAGGGTTACTGATATATTTGTTGATGATACCGACGTTGCCGTCTCGGTCCTTTCTTCTGATTCGAACAAACGATCATTCTTCTTTTTCCTGGAATCACGCAGAGCTCCCCTGCCGTTTAAGATGAAGTTCTAAAGTTGGATTTGAACTACGACCGTAAAATTCAAAATCACTGAAGCGCAGAAGACCAGAGTTTTTAAGAGCACGTCTTTAAGACATCTAAGCTCACTGGATTGTAACAATTTCGTTACTACACACTAGGGGTTTGGAACACACAGTCTGTTTATGTATACAGGTGCACATTCACTTGAATGTTTTTTTTCATTGGAGGACGCGTACATACACTTACGTTCATTGATTTTCTAGTTCTCGTTTTCATGATAACAACTGTCGGATTTTTTTGACAATAGAGTGGTAAAGTGTGACGTATCTGTTTTTAGAATTTATAAATTATGATCGTGAGTTCAGAAAGAATTCGAAAAGGTTAACAAATTTGTTAAATCCCATTCAAATATAAAGTTTCGTTGTTATCGGCTTGGTTCGTGAAATCATGAGCCAAGATTGAAATGCAATGCTTTCATAGGAAATGAAATGACTATCGATTTGGCATATCTCTGATAATTTTTTGTATATTTCTGGTCATTTTAAGACATATTTCTGAAATATGTAGTTCAAGTCTAGAACTTTCAAAAATAGATTTTTATGATGTCATCACATGGGTATTCGATATGTATGCGATGAGAAACATTACCTCAGAAACTCTTTTTGTGGAGTTCAGTATACGGAAAACAATATTTTCTCCTGATCACTCTTATAATTCAATAGTTGTGACACGGGTTGCATACATCTTCACAATAAGGTAGTATCGTGGAGTTAGTGTATGACAAACAAAATGTAGAATTTTAAGTGCAAACTTGTGTACAAGAAAGCGATGCACTCTAGAATGTCCCCTGACACGGCCCTAATCCACCTATATGACACTGTTCAAATGTAAACTCTCGGCCGTATCATGGAGCTTTGAAGTATTATCTTAATAACTTAAGTTTCAATCTTGTATTTTTACGTTAAAATTGACTTGTCTGTGCTGGTTACATTAGCGCACTACTGTTTAGTAGGATTTTGTGATTTATCATGGAATGTTTACATTTGCTTCGCTGTGCTAGGGGAGAATTCAAAGAGGATAAATTTTATGGCGAAGGTGAAATGAGATACGCCAATGGAGCTGTCTATACCGGGTCATGGGAAAACAGCAAGGTAAATAAAGTATTATTGAAGCAGCCACTTTTATTCTGTTGCAGAGTCACAAGTAAAAGTTAAAATAGCCTTTTCCTGGGTAGGATTGCTATCACGTTGTCCATGTTATTGACATTTGGCAAGTACAGTATACACTTAAGAGCAAGAATGTAATTGCTTATTAAACCAGTCTTATGTTGATATTGGAGGGCATTAAGGAAGTTTTTAAGCCTTTATTGGAGGATAATAATCAGGTTTGCCTGGGCCAGACACTGGACATTTGTGTTTGTGACGGAATGTTGAGATATGCCATTTAATACCACACTTTAAAAAGACATATATATTAAGTGAATTAATTGTGCCCACGATAGATGCACTAAAACAGGGAAGTATTGAAGAATTTATCCAGTAAGCACTTAACATAAGGTATACAAATTGTGCTTAATATCCCTCTTTACTTGATCAAGTGACCTCCAGATATCCTTGTAACAGGTGCGAGATATCGAAAGAGTTGAATCGAGGGAAATAATAGTTTGACAAAAGCTGACCAAACCCATTTGAGTTGTAAGAAAGGAAGTTATGAAAAAACTATTATTGGACTAATTACACTGATAATGCACTAGACCCGTCGTGTATGATAGAGTAGACTGTAGAAGAACGTGAACCAGTCCCTGATGCTTGGTTCCACCTAGGGTCAAGTTTCTTACGGTGTACTTACCTGCTCCATTCCGTGATATTTTTGTTGTAATGGAAGGAGTATTTTCATGCATACCCCTTCCCGTATACCGACAATGCATTTCTAGTCAAGAGAAGTAATCTTGTGCGTGCCGGCCCAAACCTGTGATATTTTTGGTCTAAGGTAGACATTCTCGATTATTCTCGATTTCGTGCACATCCTCGCCCGCACGTGACCAACACTTCAGTTACAAGTTGGAGACGTATGCCGTGGAGATATCGTATTCATAGATTACTTGAGGTTAAAGCCTTCAGAGTACATGTTATTTTGTAACTATAGAATCATGTATGTTGTGAATGTAATGACCATATTTGAATTACCTCCATTGGACCCAACTCGAACGATTAAATGTTTGAGTGACTCGTTAAGTATTTATGTTTATCTGTTTTTTGTTGTCAATATTTATATCAATATCGATTGACGTAACTAAGCGGTGTGAGCGGTGTATATTTTCATAATTTTATTCCGCAAGCGCCAAGGCCAAGGGACTTATAAAGTCATGGGTGGTATTGTATACGAAGGTCAGTGGCTGGATGACATGATGGAGGGAAGTGGTAAGCTGTTTTATCGAAATGGCGATGTTTATGAAGGCACTTGGGTTCAAGGAAAGGTATGTACATTCATTGTTCATTGCTAAGTTCGGTATTCAAGCCAATGACTTAGGAACCGTGCTTTTAAGCTGGACTGACACTTGAGGCAGCATTAAGCGTTTTTCCTTCCACCTACAGTATAGTGTGCACTTTTTAGTCTCATAGTATTTCGATGCTTGTGCAGCAATATACATAGGAAGATAGGATGAAAGAAAGCAATACTGAGAAATCTATAGAAATCTATGGAACAGTTTTTTGTTGACATTGTAAACCTTTTACATCTACAGGTTGCGAAAATGCAAGATATTCTTCATATTGACTTACACGGACAATTAGTGGGTCTTTATAAGGCTATACACAAACAAGAAGTGACTAAGTCGAAGCCGTTACTTGTCAGTGACCCACCAATCTCACTTTGAATTTTTTTGTTCACCTTTGTTAAAAAATGCAACATGATATTACAAATTCGTAGAACCACGTTAGTAAGACGCGTATCAAAACATCTTCACATCGAATAGAACGTTTCTGACGCGTCTAGTAAGAACTGCGTTTTCTCTACATTCCAATTCTTCATATGTGAATCCAGCTTTGGCTTATAAGTTAATTGCAGCGCCTAACTTGATCATTCATAGTGAATTCCAGGAAGACAATTTGTCTGTTATGCTACTGTCTTGATTTCGAAAAAGAAAAGTAATTGCTTAAGTCCGGTTTGTTGTTGACAGATTTTTTTTATAGTTGTTAAGGATTTCTGTTCCTGGCACGTTCTTGACAAGTCGTTTGTTGAATTTGTCATTAACAGTATTTGATTTGTTGATTTTTTTTACGTCCATGCAGAGATACGGCAATGGAACTATGGTCTATAGTGAGGGATCATACTATAATGGACAATGGGCAGATGATGCAAGGAATGGTCAAGGCACAATGAGCTATATTAACGATGGGAAATACGAGGGAGAATGGAAAAGTGGGCGTGTAAGTCAAAAAAGTAAAGGATTCAGTTATTTTGAATGAATTTCTTATGACACATTAGTTCGTCAGTCCTCTTATGTTTTTTCTTCTGAGTTGTTCTGCCAGATCTGAGAATTTTTAGTCTTACTATCCCTTACGGCAGCAGCAGAGTTTAAAATGGCGACTTCTGGGTAAGTATGGCAAAGCGAAGTAGTGTCGCACTTACGCTATACGTATGTGAGCTGCTACGGTTGAACAGTATAGCCGTATAGCCCCGGAGTGTAGTAGGCTTTTGGAAATTGACATGATGTTTGTGTGTCTTGTTGTATACAATTGGCGTAAAAGAATTTTAAGGAAATTGACTCTGATTCATTTTTCCTGTTTTAGCGGCATGGTTATGGCTGCATGGAGTACAAAGATTCTTCGGTCTATGAAGGTATGAAGTCTTGTAAGACTCATTATTGTTGTAACCCATTTCCCAAGATAGAGCGTGCAAAGCGTGATACGGTAACCTGCACTCAGAGTATTGGATGTAGCGAAACTTGCATTACTTGTTTTTCTATATTTTTTCAAGTAGCCATTGCGATGGGCATGATAAGTTTAAATTGTTGATGTTGTGATTCGTTGAGTGGGGATCATAGCAGAAAACATAAAATTTGATTGATACATTACTAATGTCTAAGTTAAAAGCGAAAAGTTTGATTGTCCAAAATTTGGTTAGTTTCGAAAGTTTTTTCGTTACGAAGTCGTAAATTGTTTGAAAATTGAAAACTAACATAAAAGAAAAGTTTTAGTCATATTGGTTGCTTTTTTAGGTAAAAATGTGAGGATATAAATATATTTCGAATATAGTCGGTCATTAATGCATGTTGTGTCTGGTTTTAGTTGTCCTGGAAGAATATCTTGTCGTTTATTGACTACGTCACATTTCACGCCATCTTGCCCTTCATCTTCTATGATCACCATGACTTATTTCGTGCAAAAATCTTAAAAATTAAGGTTGTTCAGAAAACGTTCTTAACAGTCTCATATTTCCAGCACTTATTATTTCTTAAGGAAGTAGAAGTTCCATAGCAGTTGCCTTAGATTTTTAGATTTATAGACAATAGTACGCAACTATAAATTTTTTTTGTAATTTCAATTTTTGGTTCTTTATGGAGGGTTTTTTGTAACAAATCGTCTGACAAAACCTTTTCAACTGGGCTCACAACTAATTAAACCATTGATCAAACAGACGAAAAAAAATTCATTCAAATGTTCGTATATTGTATAGTGGTGATGGACGTACAGTAAGAATTGCGAGAGCACTTATGACTAAACTACCAATAATTCGTCCGCGCAAAATTTAATTTTTGTATCATGCAAAAACAGTTCGCCCTATCCTGTAATTTTTTAGTCCGAAGTTTTCGAAAAAGCATACGAGAGCTTTCTGTCTTAATTGGGTTTTTTAAAATGTTTTTCGTTCAAAAGCGTTAATGTATCTGCTCTTTGGAGCATTGTTTGCTAAGCGGCTGGTGGTATTGAAGCGAAACGGATGCACGGAACATTGAATATATTAACCGTTTCTCCAAATTAAGATTCACAGCTCTACGTACTTCGCTTTATGGCATTAAATTCAGTCCCATCTACGTTGCCCTATTCCGTCGCAAGTCGCTGATATCAGATAAATGAACAGGGGTTGTAATAAACGATTTCATGGTTACGGGGGCCATTATGAATTGTCGGAAAAGTGAGACAAAATGGCGGATTCACAATG
>JANTCA010003732.1:0-10590 GCA_024741275.1 Chironex yamaguchii | reverse complement strand
TTGAAATAAATGCAGCAAAGGTCGGCTTGAAACTGAATGACAAAAAATGTAAAGTTATGAAGGCGAACAACAAAAGTAAAAATGAAATACGTATAGGAAGAAATGAAGTGGAGGAAGTGGACAGCTTCACTTATCTTGAGCAAAAGTAACCAAAGACGGAGGAGGAACAGCCAACATCTGGAGGACAAACAACATCAGCAAGAGAACGAAAGCTACACTGTTCAAGAGTCTTGTTATATCAGTTCTGTTATGTGGGTGTGAAACTTGGAAGTTGACAAATGGTGAAGAGAACAAACTCGACGTTTTCCAGACCAAGTGCCTCAGATGAATATTCAAGATTAGATGGCAACAACGTGTGGCCAACGAAGCAATTCTACTGACAGCAAGAATGGACAAAATCAGCACTGAGATACGCAGAAGAAGATGGAACTGGATCGGACATGTTCTCAGGAACGACTGTTCAGTAGCACTTGACTGGACACCTGAAGGAAGGAGAAAAAGAGGCCGACCCAAAACCACATGGAGAAGAATGGTTGAGACAGAACGCAACACAGCAGGGTGGAGAACATGGACAACAGCAAGACAATCAGCAAACAACAGATGACAGTGGAAGAACGATATGAAAGCCTTATGCAACTACTGGCGTGGAGAAACTTAAGTTAAGTTAAGTAAGTTAAACAACTTTTTGCTTTTTAGATGAAGTTAAGTTCCTTTTTATCGTTTTTTAGCTAGCTTTTCTGTTTTTGCTGTTTTAAGAACTTTTAGGTCTATTAGATCTCATTTTCATGTTTTTGGTCGTTTTTCTGCAAGTTTTGCTGTTTTCTCGCGCTTCAAGCACTTTTAGGTCCTTTAGATTGCATTTTTGTGTCTTTAGTCGTTTTTCAGCATGGCTTGCTGCTTTTTGGTGCTTTCAGCATTTTTAGGTGTCTTGGGTCACATTTTGGTGTCTTAAGTCGTTTTTTAGCAGCATGGCAGTTTTCGATGTTCGTGCACCTTTACGAGTTTTAGATCAAAGTTCGATGTTTTTGATCCTTTTTCAGCAACTTTTGAAGCTCTAATACCAGATTAAAACTTCAATGTTGACATACTCACAAGCAAAACTCAGTAGTCAGTCAAATTGATCAAAACGCTTTAGACATGTTTCAATATCTCCAAGTTTTCCTCTCCTACGGTCCTAATGCAGCAGACCGAAAAAAAAGTAGGAAACTGTTGAGAATATGACTAAAAACCAAAAGTATAGCATGATGATGCCCAATTTGCTAAACAAGGGTGAAAATTATCAACTGTGGTAAAATGAGCAAAAATCCAATGTGAGACTCACTAACGATATGGTAGCGAAAAATCACTGAATGCAGTGAAGATGTTGATATGCTAGATTAATACTCCAAGTTCGACACACTCACAAGCGAAACTCAGTAGTCAGTCAAATTGATCAGAATGCTTTAAACTTTGCTAAATATAACCAAGTTTGCCTCTCCTAAAGTCCTAACGCAGCAGAGAATGAAAAGTATGAAAATGTAGTGAATGTGACGAAAACCAAAAGTTATATCATTATGATTCCAAATTTGCTAAAAACGTGTGAAAAGTTTCAACTGTGGTAAAATGAGCAAAAATCCAATGTGAGACTCACTAAAGATCTACTGGCCAAAATCAGTGACAACAGTAAAGATATTGTCTTATGAGATTAAAATTCAAGGTTGACACACTCACAAGCAAAGCTCAAAAGTCAGTCAAATTGATCAAAGTGCTTTAGACGTGGCTAAATATAACCAAGTTTGCCTCTCCTAAAGTCCTAACGCAGCAGAGAATGAAAAGTATGAAAATGTTGTGAATGTGACGAAAACCAAAAGTTATATCATTATGATTCCAAATTTGCTAAAAGCGTGTGAAAAGAATCCACTGTGGTAAAAAGAGCAAAACCCAAAGTGAGACTCATTAAAGATATGCTAGCCAAAATCAGTGAAAACAGTAAAGATATTAATAGTATATAGTGCGTATTTCGAGCCCCGTTTGAGCAAATTTTGGGTGCCACTTTCAATACAATCCACTGTTCAGTTTTGGGTGCAGGTTTGGGTGCAATCCACTGGTCAGTTTTGGGTGCATGTTTGAGTGCAATCAGCTGGTCAGTTTTGGGTGCAGGTTTGGATGCAAGTTTGGGTGCTTGTTTTGGCGGTCTTTTGGCAGACAATTCAGAAAGTAATCAGGACAGTCCATGAGACGTAAGGGTAAGATGCAAGGAAAAGAATCAAGACAGGCATTCGAAAAGAGTCTAGGTAGGAGCATGGTAAACTGAATGAGAATGGCGTAAGCATATGAGTGGGTAATTTGAAAGGTAAGAAAGGCGTGCACATAGTCACATCGTCTCATAGCATCCAACATGCCTGCATTCAATATGTTCGTAGTGTTAACCAACGAAGGCTCTTCATGGAAAGCCTCAGCCATGCTGAAGACAAAGTCTTCAGCATGACCTATAATGGGCAAGTGATAAGGGAGAACCATTTGCCGTAAGTATGACCATAACTTTTTATCGATATTTTCATTTTATCGTTGCTTTTCTGTATCGTTTTATGAATGTCTGTTTTTGTTTTCTTGTAACGATCTAACACTAGAGAACTGCAAAACATATCGTCGCGTACAAGCGACGATCATGTCAGTAAGTAGCATTTCATGTATTGTCGTTTCAGTTAAAATTGTTTATTTCCTGTATTAAATACTTGCTTTTCTTTTTTCATTGTTTAGTTCCCACGTCGACAGTTCTATTGTTATGTGACGGATCGTTCACGATCCTGCTCTCCACTTTCAGAGCGGGACTCTCCATTTTTCAGGAGGGAATGTTAGTAAGTATACCTTTGTCTGATGTTAATACGTTTTGCATTGTTAATACTTTTGTTGTTACTTTTTTTAGTACTTACTGTTTTTTCTCTCTCGTTCTTTAGGTGCTAAAGACCATTGTAGTTTAAATATTGTAATTTTTTTGTATATAGCTGAAAGTTTTAAGAAAAAGGAAAAAGTATTTTCTAATTCCTTAATATATCGTTATCCTTATAAGCAAAGCGAAGCTTTTAAAGACTTAGGAAAGCGCAGGTAGTGAAGCTTTTAAAGACTTAGGAAAGCACAGCTAGGAAAGCTTTCAAATACTTAGGAAAGTACAGCTAGGGAAGCTTTTAAAGACTTAGGAAAGCGCAGGTAGTGAAGCTTTTAAAGACTTAGGCAAGCGCAGCTATAAGTATTAGGAAAGGCGCATTTAAGAAATAGAAAACATTGCAATAGGAATATACAATCAAGCTAGAGTTTTGATGGCTTTGAAAAAAGCTGTTGTTGTTGTTGTGTTTCACATCGACCACCATTCATACAGTTGACCATTAATCCAACTGTTAAAGACAGCTACTTCTTGTCGAGGACAATGACACAGACTATCAGGCGATTTCTTCCTACAAAATATAAAAGAAAAAACCAATATAAAAGTATATTCAAAAGCATCAAAAGTTAATCAGAAAGTTTCGAATTTTAAAACAAAAGTTCTTGCAAGAAAGAATGTATCTGTGGATCACATACTTGATATACCAAGATATCATAGTCTTGTATAATTTTTTCGACTTTAGGGCATCCAAAATCTTCCAAATTCATCAATTCTATTCCCACTGCCTGTAAGAGTTTTCTTTCTAAATTTCCTTCTTTATAAGCTACTATCTTTTCTTTGAAATATCTCTTTATCCACGGTATTAACTGATGACATGACAGAGTTTTTCCCTCTTCCTTTACTGGTAAGTAAGTCCTACCATGTACATCGTTAGTACACCAACGTATCGTTTTAGCGTCATTTATACTCCACTTATTGACTGGTACACAAGGTTCTACATACAATGAAAAAAGACATCCTGTTTTCCTTTCACAGATACCCATTTCACGTGCACAAAAATGTCCTTCTGATGGGACTTGAAAGCCATTAATATCTATAACGTACTCTATCTTATCCATTTTCATGTGAATCGAAAACAAGTTTTCTGCCAAAAGAGCGCCAAAATTGATAACAAGTTTTCTGCCAAAAGAGCGCCAAAATTAAACCACGTTTTCTTCCAAAAAGTCCTTCACATTTGTTCAAAAGACCGCGAAATTTGAACCAAGTATTCTTCCAAAAAAGAACTTTTCTTCTTCGTGTGCATTCCAATAAAACCTGTTAAACCTGTTTTGACTTCCAGATACTATAAACGTCACCCATTTTCAAAAATTTTACAGTCAAGATGTTCCAATGCGGAATTTGTAACAGTTTATTTAGTAGACGATTCACTCTGTCTCGACATATATTAAAAAAATACAACACACAACCCTCTAAATTTACATGTGGAAAGTCCAATGGAAGTTTTCTAAGAGCAGAGTATCTGCAACATCATAGGTGCGAGAAAAGAAAGAAAGCCATGCAAAACAAGGCAAAAATAGAAACCATGTATCAAGCCTTTTTAGAATCAAAGGAAAAGAAGAGAATCATGCAAAAAGAGGCTGGTTCTTTTGAAAACGAGGCATTACAAAAACAGCAGGAAGAAGAAGAAGAAGAAAAGGAAATAGAAGCTTGTTGTCAAGTCTCCCTCGAAGATGAGATAAAACAGGAGGAGGAAGCAATGCTTCAAGACCTTTCAAGAGAGCAACACAAGAAAATGCGCTAGACAACTGGAAGACTATGTCAAAGATGATATACACCATCAGGTAGGTAAGTCACTTTTGGTTTCTTGAGAGATAGTTTAGTTTCTCTCAATTTATGTTTTAATGTATATTTAATGTAATGTCAATTATTTTTCAGTTTGGTGGAGGTAATGATGATAGAGCCCTATCAGATTTTATTGATCGTTATGAGGATGTGTCGGAAAATCGTGACATATTTCATCAACACCATCATTAATTTTTTTCAATGTTTTATCAAGGACGATCATTTCTTCGAAGAGCTTCACCATTTCTTCTGGGATATATTTCATTCCCTTACCCAACAATTCAAGTTCAATTTATCATTTGGATTTATTTTACGACATCGGCTAACAAACGAGTTACGATTTTTTTATGCATCCAATAATGACTTTATCTTTGATCGACCACTACTGATATCCAATAAAGGAGATATGGAAAATGCATGGAAAAAACTTCTAGAACGTGATATCAATCATCGTGTCTTAGGACATTGTCCTGATACAAGTTGGATGTTGGAAAAAGTAGTCAATGTTCGTTTCGTAGTCATTCCAGTACGTTTTCCAATAGGATCTCCAATGACACTACCACCTTACATCACGAATAACAGAGGCATCCTATCATTAACTCACAATTAAAAAACAGGACAAGCTTATCAGGATCAGAAATGTGTCTTTCGCTGTTTGGTGATAGGATCAGGACAGTGCAAGTTGAGTAACTGTGAAAGATCAACAGACAGACTATTTCAGCTTTTCCTTAGAATTACAGGTCAATCTAAAGAAGATTTTGATGGTGTAGACTTTAAAGACTTACATATTCTTGAAGATATTTTAGAACAAAACATTCAAGTTTTTAGTCTGAAGGAGGATCTCTCAGCTAAAACCATACATCGTAACATGCATTGTTTTTCCAAGAAACCCATCACGCTCAATTTATTTTCCAATCATTGTTCACTGGTTATAGATAGTAACTCGTACTGTCATCGATATCTATGTCCACACTGTACTAAACATTTTGATCGGAAATATGATATGGGACGACATAGTAAATCTTGTGATGGAGAAGTGAAGAAAAAGTATCCAGGTGGAGTCTACATTAACACTCCATCAGTCATTGAAGAATGTCAAAAGTATTCAGATGTAACAATAGAAGAGGAATTGCATTACGATCCATATTTTGCTGTCTTTGATTTTGAAGCCTACCAATCCACAGAACAAGGAAACAAAATTCATTATCCCATTTCCTTCAGTTTAACTACCAACATTCCAGGTGCACAGACAGTAATCCATGTACATCATCATGATGGAAAGCATCTCACACCTAGGTTTGTGGATGAACTGATAAGTATAAGTCATTGGTAGCGAGTTTGTTGATCTAAATTCGAAAACATACTGTGTGGAAAACAATTAAAATAGAACATGCAAGTGTAGTATGAAAGGCGTAAACAAGAAACAGTTTATTAATCCTATGGAACACTACAAAGATGTGATCAGAACAAAAGAACACTTTATAGCACAAAATACTGGCATCAAGAAGTACAAATCAAACATGATTACCTACGAACAATCTAAAACTGCTTTAAATTATTTTTATCCTAAGCATGTTATACTGGAAGATGGTGTAAGTTCTATACCCCTTGAAGTTTGAAAAGACAAAATCCTTAGTGTGTTATGTATGTAAGTTGACAGTTAAGACACCTATCTTTTAAGTTTTCCTTTTCTTTTCTAAACTATCTATTTACAACATCATCAATGAGACCAATATGTCTGATACGAATATTGAGGTGATAATATTGATTGATGTAACTATTAACCACACGATCATTGTAACGTCAATAACTGCAATGCTTCTTGAAGTACCACTTAATCATCGTCTTTAAAGGTATGTTTTGCGCTTGATGAATGAGTAAAAAGAGACAAAACTGTCCACAGGTCGTTGAATCCCATGTTTGAAAAAGCATAGTATTGTTTTCAATATGTTGAATATTATATCCCCAACATTGCAGTAAACGTTTAAACTCGACTCTACTCGGAAGACCATAGGAATCAAAGTAGGTAGCTTTTGAATTCAAGTGTAGGTAAAGTGCTACCCAATGTGTACCTCTGTTTTCTTTTAAATCCTCATTGAAGATGTAACAAGATGGAAATTGACGGGGTTTAGAAAGTTTTTGAACTCCATCCCGTGAATAGATTCCTCTATGTTTCTCTCTCAACAGTCAATCTTTTTCTATGCAACGCAATAGTTGAAAAGAAAACATCTTTAACATTAGCTTAACTTAGCTTCCACTTATATAGTCTACCAAGACTTGCTTTTCAGCATTGATTTCCAGCATACTATCAAATGTGCCATAGATAATAGCAGTATAGGCGGCTCCTGTTGGCGTTGCAAATTCTACATTGATATCTACATTTCCCACATGTTGTAGTGTAAACTGTTCTTCTCCGCATTGACCAGGTGGTGTATCATCAAACGCAAACAACATATTTCCCATAAGAAAGTCCTGATCACTGATGATAGGGGTGGTATTTGCATTTCGGAAACACATTACTTCCAACCAGCGATTGTACATTTCACGAGCATTCTGCATATGAAAATTTGTTCGTTTATGGTCAGTGGTGAAGTAACTTTCCATCTTTTGTAATGGTTGTCCATCCACGCTCACCATGATCGTTTTCATGTTTAAGGAAGTAAATCGAAATGGATTCAATGTAGGACTGTAGGAATGTAGTTTTAGGATTCTTATCCAAACAACCTCTCAGAATGATGCTTTCGGCAGACATGTCTGAAACTGCCTAATGCTTACGACATACTCCTATTTATTCTAAACCTCTCTTGAACACATGACGAATTATTCTAAATGGCATCATTATTCAAAACCGGTTAAACTGGTTTCTTTCCAAACTTATATATAGCTTCTAAACATTCCAAGAAAATTATTTTCAACATGACTGATGCAGAGAGGAGTGCATTTGAAACTACCTCTGAAATAGAAGATGTGGTTTGTCATGAATTTTGGTTGGAAAATAAAACACGCTCAAGGATTGTTTTACAATGAAGAGTTGAAAGGAATATGTCTTTTCCGAAGGCATGGTTTGGTAGTTGAATTCAGTGAAATTGAATTACGTGAACTACTTTGTCATGTACCTCGCATTATGGAACTACTTTCTTTCCTCTTCACATCTCCGAAGGAAATCAAGCAGTCATACGAGTACACCATAGTGACTGATGTCGTATGTTACGAATTTCCATTAGAGACAGTGAAACAGACACAAATGGTAGTACAATGGGAACAAGAGAAACAGCAAGTGATTGGAATTTGTGTGTATAATCGTATGGGGATGGTGACCGAGCTGAGTGAAAAAGAACTTCATCAACTTTTTCAACATAGTTCATCCATCACAAGGCGGTATAATGAGCTAAAACACAGACAAATTCAGAAATTCCTTCCAAACACACCCAGAGATGCTGACATGGAAGAGCTTCGAACAGAAGGTGAAGTTAAGTTTAATGTTTTTCAGCAATGTCTTCAGCAGTTAGTTATACACATTTCTAACCTCATGTACGCACAAACAAACAGTTAGTACTTTTGTGTGTTTACCTTACAAGAACGATTGGATACACTTTTTGAGAAAGTGTATGAAGAACTTCAGAGAAACGACTTACTGGAATACAAGCATTGGAAAGAAATCATCAAGGCTTATAAACACAATAGAGAATTGTATTGTTACTTAGATGGAAGTTGTAAGAAACAAAAAGTTGGGTTTAAGAACATCCTGAAACGACAGACAAAGCTATTTTATTCACAAACCTATGTTCCAGCAGACCTTATCGAACTTCACCAAGCGTTTGTTGCATGTCTTTTAAAGTTAGCAAAAGTTATTGCTGATGAGGTGACAACCCTTGGTCATGACAACTATTGGGCTTGTCAAGAACAAGAGGAGGAAATGATGGATGCACAATACCCTGCCTAAGAACACAACTGCTGTGACCCAGTTGATGAGTTCTACTATAGAGTGCTCACGAAAACCACTCACCTCAGTTCCCTGTGGGATGACATTATTGAAGAATACAAAACAATAGAGCATGATGTATATCTGCATTTGCAAGCATGTTTCCATCACATTCATTTTCATGAACTTTTAAAAACTTTTACTAAGCAATGTTATTAATAATTGATTGGTTAAATTGAAAATTCGAATTTCAGGAATATTATATATAGAAGTCACTGTTTATGAAAAACATGAGTTTTCTTTTGATGTTAACATGGAGTATTGTCTTTCTTTTAAAGAAGGTCCTTTGCACATTTCACTTGACAGAGAAAGTAAGAAAGTACTTAAAAGCGTGAATGAGAAGACATTGACTTTCAGTAGGAATGAAGTTATAAAAATAGCGAGCGAGGTTGATTTCAATCTCACACATGATATACTAAGTTATTTGTTTCAACTTGATAACATTTGTTATTGTCGTCCACAGAAATATTATCTCCTATCCAAAGCAAATGAACGTTATATCAGTGTACAAAAGTCAAAAGAAGAGGTAATGTGATTGGTGATTATGATAAAGACCCTTTGCAATATTTGGATGCGTCTTGTTATAGGAGTATTCAACTTCCTCTTCTTCAATACATCGTTTTATTCTATCAGCTTTATCCACATGAATTAGCTTCCATACTGTGGGACTGGGAGGAACCTGAGAACTGTTGTGAAATGCTATAAATAGCTTTTCATCTAAAGACTTTAAGTTTCATACCAGCATGTATGATATACGTTTACAATGGCCCTTCTCAATGATCTTAAGTGGTGTGTCAGGATCGGGGAAAAACACATAGTTGTTGAACTTACTAGAACATTCTAAATTAATCACAGAACCAATAAAACGTATTCTATTGTTTTATGGTGTGGATCAACCTACTCTCTTCAACAAACTTCAGGAGAAATACGAAAATGTTATTGAATTTCGTTCAGACTTTAATGATATGGTGTATCATGAAATAAGTCTTCATTCACTTTGTCAAAATACACTCATCATTGTGGATGATTTGATGCAGGAAGTGGTCAATAGTCATTCCCTTTCTAATCTCTTTACCAAAGGTCGCATCTAGGATGTTCAGTCGTTCTCTCATTTCAGAACATTTTTCCTCAAGGAAGTCAGATAAGAACTGTGAGTTTGAATACGCAGTACCAAGTCCTCTTCAAAAATCCTAGAGATAAACTACAAGTACAGACGCTCGCATGACAGTTAGAACCTAACAGCAGTTGAGGTTTCCTTCAAGCATTTGAAGAAGCCACAAAACGTGCATATGGTTATTTTCTCTGTGATTATACTAAGAACCGCCCAGATGAAATACAATACAGAACAAATTTGTTTCCAGAGGAACATCCCATTCGTGTGTTTTATCTTGGTTCACAGGACTTTAGGTTTGGAAAACTATAAATAGACGTTAACAAATCAGTAGCTCAAGATAAACAGAAAGTTACAAACAGAAGGTGCTAAGAAGAAGTTTCCAAAACACAAAAAAAGGAAAAAAGAAGAGAAAGGTGATTCTCCAAAGAAAATTATCAATCACACGTACAACGCAAATTGGAGGACAAAAATTATCTAAAAAGGAACTAGCAAAAATTGGAGGTTTTCTTCCTCTATTAGGTTTGCTGCCAGGACTTATCAGTGGTGCAGTAGGTATAGCCAACCTAGTAAAGAAGAATAAATATTTTTTTTCCATTTGATCCAGGCATATGCCTGCGACCGTGTATTTCTCAATCCGTTAAATACTTACAACATTTTTGAAGGTCAACATAACAATAATAAAATGCATACATCTTTAACAGTCTACATCACATCAAAAGAAAACCAACTTCGTAATCATCTAATATTACAATAGTAAATGAGGACATGTAAATAACAATAACTATGTTATAA
>JANTCA010003730.1:0-10591 GCA_024741275.1 Chironex yamaguchii | reverse complement strand
TTGGTGAAGGACATTCAAAGTCCTTGGTATCACGAGAGGAAACCCAGCGGTGGGTAAGGGGAAATTCATTAATTTTTGTGTGTTTCGACTTAAGCCTTCATCAGTGTCAGATATATGTAATACCTCAACAGACTTATACAGATTTATATACAAAAATACATTAACAAGGGCGATGTCATTTCAATTACATCCTAGGTTGACACCGCGTGGGCGATACAAATTGAACAGGAATGCGAGAAATTGTGCTAAAAGGTAGTAAAAGCATTTTATAGCCTTAGACAAGAAAAATATCCAGGAAACTTTAAATAAATGGGCGAATAATACTAATCGCTCAAGTGTGAGATAATTAATGATAATAATTTTCTCGTTGGTGTCTATTTGTTGCATGAAGTTCTACTTATCCCTTCTGTTAGTCACATCAATTTATTTTTCTTCAACGAGACATTGGAACCACGAAAGCTATGTAATCCAGAAATACAATTTACAGACAGGCTTTTGTTAAAGTGATACGTTTGTAATGTTAGAGCTGCTTTTGTGAATCAGGTTACTCTTAGTGACTCTCCTTTAGCGCCGTAAAGAGATCAATAACTGAAGGATGAGCGAGGTCGATAAAGTATGGCACAATAAGCAGAAGATACAAGTCTGCAGGTAAAAACTTAAAATTTTGTTTACTTTCAACGCAGGATGCCTAGAGCCCTACCGGGACTACCATTTAACATCAAGTGGACGCAATAGCATTGATTTGTTAGTCCTGGTGGAATTGCTAGAACGTTCTCGAAGCTAGTGCACATGACGTCGTCATTCAAATCCATTTAGTTTTTGTTGTCAAAGAGCACAAAACTAAGGATGGACATTAAATTTAAACTTTACACTTTGACATTATGGTGACTAAATCAGATAAAAATGATGGCTTGCAAACCTGTAAAGGTGATAAGTCCTTTTACTTCAGTTTAAAACTCTAAAATCCTTCCATGACGATTCGTGGTTATCAAATTCAGAAAATTAACCTTCTACCTTGTCTGCCTCACTATCTCCTTCTACATTATAACTACACTGTACTAATTTTTTGTCAAATTATCAATCTAAATTGATTTTTCCGACTGCAAGGAAATTTTCTCTTCGAATCAACATTGTGCTAGGACGCTATGTTGATGGTTGGTATTCAGATCTATGAGATGCAATTAAAATTGTTTTTATTTAAAAGGTAACTATCGTGGTTTTATCTATGTTTCTCAATTATTGCATACAAAAGTTGCCACGAATTGATAGCAGCCAATAGTGCAGAGTGATCATGAAGTACTGCTATTTACACACCCTTTTACTTTTGATTTGCCGCTCCAGTCTTCAATACAGCTTAAAATGTGCTATATTTGCAAAAATCAAGCAAATAAGAAGCGCATTGATTGTCCAGTGATCGATCAGTACCCGTGTGATTTCGTTTCAGCCGTTTATCCTGGACCTTAATTGTAACGGATCCAAACTAGTACACTTTGGAAAGCGATCCCAAACATGCACAGATAGCGGATCCATATCGGTACAGATCGATCAGTTCCAGTGTAAACGGTAAGCCCGGTGCTCGTTTTGGTACAGATCCGTTTGGATCCCTTGCAGTGTAAACGGGATCTTAAATTACCCTAGATTCTTCAACGTCTTTACCTCAAAGTTAAGTATTATTAAAAGTAACTGCGTAAGTAGTAAGTAATTTAATAAAGAGAAAATGAAGAACATCTGCAAGATACAGAGCATTAAATTAATATTTTATATAAATGGTTTCACATTAGATTTACGTTATTCATTATTTATGGCTGCATTATCAGCCCATCTTAAAAAATAAAACAGTTTGCGTCATGCTTTGGTGAAATGCTTACATTATTACTGAGATGCCAGCAAGTAAACAAATGTTTTGGAAATGGATACTAAGTGTATCAAAATACGCACTAAAGTTCACAGAACCATCGAACTTTATAATTGAAGATTCCATTGCAGATAAACATTTCTACTGCTTATAATAATAAAGACACTGAATATCAATTCACAAATTGCTTTGAACGTTTGTTAAAAAGGACCAGTGACTTGTTATGGAAGAAAAGAATACTCGAGTTACAAGAGCTAAGAAAAAGTAATGCAATTTCAATAACAATACGATTGATTATAAACTATATGATGCACTCAGATCTAGATGGTTGTGAATTAGATTTATTAGACCAATGAGATGAAATATCAACGACTCTGATTAAATGCAATGATAGACATGGTTTGTAAAATAAAAATGACCAATTTCGAGGTCTTGTCAGCCCAACAAAACATCGTTAAGGACATTATGCTCTTACGTCCTCTCAATCATTTTAACAGTCAAATATGTCTTAATTGAAATTCTACAATATTTCAATTTTCGCTTGTAATTGCTTAAGAATGAAAATGGAACAAAAACTGTCGTGTTGAGAATTATTTACACGTGAAATTTTACTTGTAATACTTGAAAAGGTTTGGATGTTACAATCTAAATTACGTTTTCCTCTTAGTAATTCAGGTTAAGTTTTCCTAAGAGTAATGCAGATAAATTATGTCTGATACTACAGTCAACTCCTAGACATCATGCTAGGAAAGCCTGTCAGACTGTAATAACCCTTCAGCATTGAAAATGCATCAACCAATAAAAACGAAGTGATAGTCTGGAAGTCTACAACACATAAAATTTCTGACTTACGTCAATTAGATGGAAATTAAGAGTAAGCAAATAAAATAAGCCACGTT
Organism: Chironex yamaguchii; assembly: GCA_024741275.1. NCBI lineage: Eukaryota > Metazoa > Cnidaria > Cubozoa > Chirodropida > Chirodropidae > Chironex > Chironex yamaguchii. The sequence continues at coordinate 7,837 of JANTCA010003730.1, read as the reverse complement.
CTTGCTAAAAATTGCCTCGATTTGATTTATAATTGACTTTCATACAATATCATGGATTTTTTTAACACATAGCCTCAATTTTCACTGTACTGTCAAGAGCTGCTAGACACACTCTAAGATATTTCCTCACTCCTAGTGCCAAACGGATGATGCACTGTGCAACCTATCTTGTTCTGTTCAATCACTGTCTGTATGGATCAACTCATAGTGTATAAGTGCCACTGGAAAGGCCTAAAACCAGAAAAAAACGCAGTAGGTGTGTGATCACGAAAAACTAGTAACTTAGAAATAAAAATTGACAGGTATTAATTTGCACCATGGTATAACTGATGCTGATAGTATAACACATTGTCGCTTCAAAATCCAAATTATGCTCAAATATCAGAGTTCTTAATTTCAAGAGCGAGTTTCTCATCACTAGGTGAGAAACTCCAAATGGTGTTTTATTTCAACCACAAGAAGTTCATAATCACACCAATCTATGGCTGTGAAATGTGGACTACCTATGCTAGACAAACGTAACAGTTTTTATCTCAGATGATTACGTCGCATTTTACACATCTCATGGACTTGACGCATTAAAGAGGGCCAACAAAAGCAGCATGATTACCATATTCTCTGACAAACGTCCGCGGTGGCTAGGTCATTCTCTATGGAGAACTAGTTGAGGGACCTCAATCAGTTGGACGATCTCTCCTTCGTTACAAGAATGTTTGAAAAGAGAATTTGAAGGCAAATTTACGTCAACGCTTGGTAAGACCTTGGCAAAGACCATCTGCCCTGATGGCTAGCTGCCAGAAAAGGTATGAAAAAGGTTGAAACTACAAAAAGATTAGTTTGAAAAATAGTCTCTATACATGAACAACAGCAGCCATCCTGCTCTTACTCCCCAAAGTGCAATAGAGTCTGCCACTCGGTTTTAGGCCTCTTCAGCCATTCGGGAGTTGCAAAACAGATTAGAGCTACACTACCGTCTCCTGGTGATGGACACATGTTGCTTCCACCCTAATAAAAATTGATATACATGTTACGATTGCAAGGATGCATGGAGTGATAGTAGAAGCACATACCTGTGTGTGATTGAAGATGACGAATTCTTGATTTTCCTCTGATAATCCAGATCCAAGAGGACATCTTCTCCCTGGTGTCTATTGAGGTTAAATGACAAGGAGAGAAATATTTCTGCTACATTTTTAATATTAGTGGCAGCTCTGTCTTGTATTCAACTCGCATTCCAATACAACAACTAAAATCGTGACTGCACTTTAGTGAGAAACTAGGAGCTGTGACATACGGTTTGAAAGGGTGTGTAGGCGCATCCTTGGAAATAATATTGAAGTCTTGCTTTACATTTTTTGTTGAATCGCCTACTTCAAACGGCTGCCCATACTATGACAGGAATAATTATTCGTGTGAAGATTAAAACAGACAAAATCCACTGCATCGAGGGGTTATTGGTTGCATTTCAGTCAATTGCTTGGAACGATAAAATAAACAATGGAATGGTTAGGTATGTTATCTAAGCACTCCAAGAGTAAGGAAAGCTTATAATACAACTGCATTGCGTTTTGGGAGGAATGTTGAACGTTTACTCTACCACAACTGTATAGAGTCGCATTATAATACAATGTAAATGAAAGTGTACTCCAATTAAAGTTAATATATCTATTAGCTTTGAACCCTCTCGGACATCTAAAGAAAGCATCTGTTGATTTCCCTGACATCATAACAACCAGATAGGTTAGGATGCAACTGCACGAACTGAATAAATAGAACGAAATAACAAAATTAACTTACAAGAAGAGAATCATGACCATCAGGTGCCTTTGATCTGCAAAAGGAGAAGAAATAAATAACATAGTGCACGTGCAATGTATAAATTCATGTACAATTTACTTTGGTTTTTAACAAGGGAAACACTATTATCCCTTGATTTCTGTAGTGAAAAAAATCATACAGTCGACTCTCAAGGGAATTAGAAGTGCTGAAGATATGGAGAATTTGAGACATCAAGTTAGCTGACAAATGCTTAAGCAGGAAACGTGGTTGTCTTTGACATGTTTTAATACAAATTAAATACACATTGTTTTAAAAGCATAACATAAATAAGCATAATAAAACTTCAAATTTGTAAAAATCTAAACATAGCCATAATATAATCCCAGTCTTAGATATTTGGAAAGCATTAACAATCTTGTTTGATAGAATTAAAAAGAAAGATAAAGAATGCATTTATGTACTTCCAATAATGAAATTATTTTGCCTTTTACTCACTCATTGTACTTGTATGTCTTCACAATATTCCTAAACGGCTCAGTCTCTTTGCCCGAGAGTCATATTTCAGTGGTAAAGCAGTGGATTGCATTTGTTTGGCCTAAGAGGAGTGTCTGCTTGTCTCACCCACCCCTCGTTTCTCAAATACTTCCAACATCTACTCATCCAAAATATTTTCTATCTAAGAGGGCAAAATTGGTCCAAGAAAGATGAGGAAAATGTTTCCTACCGTGTTTCGTCAAGTTTAAGTACAGCTTCACTAATACCAAGGCCAACCAACGCAATTAGTACAATGCCATCCTGAAACAAAAACAGATTACAGTTGACATAGAGCATCTAGACATGTTAAGAGCAATATACAGAAATTTAAAATAAGAAACCAATGTCCTATGATCAGACAACACTGAAATAGTCTTAGATGACATACTAAAATAACCAAAATGACACAAAGTCTTCATTTAACATTCTTATAGGTAACCTGTCGTATCAACGACTGTCTCAACAAGACTTCACTCCGCAGTGAATAGGTAAATCTCACGAGCATTCTCACTATAACTATCCACAATCATACCAAAAAATAAACAAATAGTAAATATCCCCTATCCTTGCATTTGTATTCCCGACACAAGCATTTGGGAGTCGGTTACTACCTTGAAAACTTTGCCCTTAAAAGAGAATATTTCTATGCCACCATTTGCAAGCATTGCCTTTGAGATGCTTGACAGTTGAAACCAGTGAGCCCAGTATAGGGACTAACTTTCAAATCTTGATCATATAGTATCACAGCGTATACTAATTTCATGCCATTTAATTCAAGTACATAACACTGAAATTTTTGCACTGACAACATTAATATTCTTTAGCTTTAAAAGGACATACCAAATCAAGAGATATATTAAACAAGTCTAGTGTGGCTAAATAATAATCAAGAGTGCTACAAACCATTGCAGAAAGGAATGAATGTTCTATTCACTTACTGGTGAATGCTGACAGGCCTTTTTAGCTGATGTCGAAAAGTAGAGACCAACCCCATATTCATCCTTAGAAAGATCTAAGACAATACGAAATAAAGTTATTATTCTAATGAATTGTATTCTTTAATTCGTATATCTTGTATTCTTTAATTCGTATATCTATAATTCAGCATAACATCCATATATATTGTTGTGAAATTAATCTTTTACAATAATATAGATATTATTAGTGAGTAAAGCATTGCCACAATCACTGTATTGAGAGGGAAGGAGCCTTTCAGAATCGAGCTTCCAACCTTGACACTCAAAAGCCAATACTCGTATACATAGAACGCTATGAATCCAATCCAATTCATATATAAATGAAGAGCTTCATAAGCTACGTTTATTACACATATGCAAATCTCACCAAATAAAACACTTTCTATATTTTGCAAATTTTCTCAGCAGTGTACTGCACGGTGGGAGATAGCGGAAGAACATTCATCACTGGTATATATTACAAAGAAAGAAGAACAAACTGCCTTACCATTCAAAGAGAATCCAGTTTGGATTATCCGTTTCAAAGTCTTTAAACATTCTCCTCCACAGTAGTACATTGTTGTATATAAGGACGGATCCCTAAGGGTTTGCAGTGTTTTTTCAAAGGAGGATGCATCCAGTGATGACTAGCAACAACATAAAATATTAGCCAATAGAAAGGGATTTTATTTCCATTCTAATAATTCAGATTGCTTCCATAATAACTATTACGATCAGAGTGCATTGAGTGGCCAGTAAGCATAGCTGGATTCAAGCACCATACAATTGTTGCTGACTAATAACTACATATATCATATATTTTACATAACAAAGGATAGAAGGATATAGAAATACTTTATGAGTCCAAGTGAACGATTTTTCCCATTGTATAAAAGACAAATTACAAACCCAATCGAACTAAAATTTTTTTCCTTTCAAGAATACCACAAAGTACAAGGTTTAAACAAAAATGCGGGCACAGCTTAAAATTAACATGGTTAAGCACCATTACGAAACTCAGTTGGCACAGACTTAATAATATCAAAATGGTTCATGATTAAATGTAATCGAATAAACATCCATAATACTGAGATCTACTGAGGACACAATACTACAGAAATGAAAATTTGTCTTAAATGATCGAAGCCAATTATCTTGAAGTGCGCTATTCGTAGAGTGTGGTGGACATTTGATGAAGTTATAGTTCAGTTCATTTATTCAACAACATTACGATATGCTTGCTCATATAGTCACAATAAACTTTATGTACCAAATATTTTACATTTTCAGCATTTTCAACTAAAGCACCAGAGAATAAATAAAGTGTTGTCTAAATCTAACAAATAATCAGAAAAATTCAAATATAAATCATACAAATGATGTTCAAATAGCGTTATCCCATATTATCCAGAGATAACTACTTCCTTTAAATCAACGGTGTTCTTAATAGATGTCCAATTTCCATCCATTTGAAACGTCTTCAAAGCCTGCTAGACAAATACTTTGCAGCAGCAACATAACACATATAGTCCTGGCAAGCATAATGCCAATGCACAACCAACTATATAAATGCGCATATGAATTGTAGGATTTAAAACCATTCCAACTGAGTTTTTAAACTGAATAGGAAAGACATCATATTGCAGTTGGTCGACCTTGGTTTATATTCATAACTTTACTACTGTTCTTTACACAAGACCACCCTGATTACTTTTATCAATAAAACGGCAGTCATGATACCCTGGTTCTGAATCTCTTCCATCCAGAGACATTTGTTTAAACTTAAGTAAAAAATCAATATAACTCTACTTCTCTTTTAATCTCAGCTTTAGTCAATCAATAGCAAGGATAACTGGAAGTAATTCAATCGACTTACCATTTCCACGTAAACATTAACAGTTAAGGCAGTTGATGTTTGCATCACATCTTCAATAAAATCTAGTTCAATCTGTTTCTCATCTCCTATTGAGGAAGCAGTATAATAGCCTTTCTGATGAAAGTGAAAAGTAACAAGTCGCAGAAGAACACAATAATACAGTAATTCAATAAATTATTTCTTTTAGGGTCTTGTACCGAACATGTTTGATACTCAATTCGGCAGAATATAAGTTTTGGACTAAAAAAAGTCTATTTACAAATATTAGCATTGCAACATTCTTTACAGTTCTATTTTTTAAATGGACAAACTATTGTATGGCCAAAGCTTATGAAGTTATGATAAGACCTTGCCTTCAGTTAAGGTAAATGACAACTAACGTTTTCCCAATCCGTGCTACTAAGTAGTTGTTACGAGAAGGATTAATTGTATCGTGCAAGGCTAGCCATTGCCATCGCAGGACAGGGGAGAGGTCGTGTTTGTTTTCTTTCATCTTTGTTGCTCCTTAACTGAAGTAAAAAACTACAATCTGCAAAAGTAACCACAACTGGACATTCGAGGTTTAAAATAAGTGCAATTTATCCCCATCAAAACTAAGAGACATACCTTTGCCTGGGAAATGAAAACGGGTAAGAAAATAAATAAAGAATGCTATAGAAAACAACGAGCTCTACTGTGCTTCGGAAGAGCCTAACTGAGGGCACTAGGCAGGTCGAACATTTGGCTTGGCTAATACCATGACCATAACATTTCCAAGAATTAAAAAATTATCACTGCTGTTCTCGACTGCTGTGAGACGATGGTAAGTAACCTATAACTACCCTTTCTTTTCACACCTGACAGATATTAACCTGTTTAAATGGATGGACACAAGGTAAATGACGTGGCTTCAATTGTCATCTTGACTGTGCAGGACAGTGAAAGCAAACGTATTCATCACTCCTAACTGGTACCAGGTGGTGTCTGTCTGTTGATGTCAATACTTTAAAACATAAAATGGTTTGTACAGAGCATTATGCAAACCTTTTTGGTCATATCTTCTCTCGAGACAACAAAGGTTCTACTTTAATCACAATATATTAATCTTTTAGAAAGAAAAAATGCACAAATAAGTGGTAATCCCAAAGAAGGGTTTGAAAATACAAGAACGAATATTGCTCATGTCCAATGCGGTGATAAAGCGGCAAGAACAGTTACACAATCTTGACTATGCAAACAAATTACGAATTAAAGTGACGTTGTTTGCTTTTTGGGTTTAAGAACTTCATCTACCAATCTTTTGTAACGCATTTCATACCTACTCCATATTTTAAAAGGAAAGCTGGTCGATCAACAGCTTCTGTCATTGTATGATACTTGAGAACTTGAGAACCAAGTGCCTTTTCACAATCTACAAAATTCACAAAATGAAACCTATGTATGTACCTCTATTCTTTGTTCTATATTGAGAGTTAACACTAGGTAGTATTTGAAAATAAAGCATGTTGATGTCAACTATAACCCCTGAATATGTTACACATGTATAAAGAGATAATGAACTTCAGAAAACAACATTTACACATTTCACCAAATAAATGAATGAATAACATACAAGGCAATACATATACTAGTAAATGACATCAGATGACTCACACGATACACCTACCAACGTACTAGAAAACACGAGAATATTATCAGCTTCAGGGTCTGTCTTTTTACGCCATAATATTCACTAACTCTACAACTTTGAATTGACGCCCTTTTTATAAGCATTGACAAGGAGCCAACTCACAACCCAGACTCAAACCTCAACCAGCACTCAAACCAATGTGCCATCCAGAAACATAAATATCTGTCAATATATATAACGTTTCGGACAATCCTTCAGAAAACTCTATACAGTACATATGTATTTGGCGATAGGTTGCTTTGCATAAGCAGAATTTCTCTTACCTTTCTTACTCATTTGCAACTGTAATTGCAACTATTCACATTTTCATTGAGCGCCTTCTTGCATTATAAATCAAAACACCGGCATTTTCTATTCGATCAAGAATATAAGCAGCACACTTCAAAAAATTCACTCTTTCCATAACTGATTCTTGTTTCAAACGTCTACCTTGAATAAATGCTCCCACACGGGGATTCCATTGCTCTCATGATTTACGGAGTTGCCCATAAACAAGAAATAAGACGAAATTTACTTTGATCATCAAAGCAAAAGAACATCACACTCACTAATCACCTAAAAGAACTTTCTGATCACGAAGTCTTCTATTTTCTTCTTTTAAGTGCTTGATAATAATTTCTTGATGATCAACCTTTAGAACGAATAAATGAAATTGGATCACATTGCTGAAATTCAAGTCATTTGTTATGATATATATATATATCGCGTAAATGTTGCTGTCTTCACCAGCATAAAGTGCTCTATGTACAAAGTACAGAGCGTTGACAGCAGAATCACAGAAAATGAAAAGACCGATTCGTTGTTACTCTGACTTTCGTGCGAAAGCACTCGTCAGACAGACTATATCTGAATCATATTCAAAACAACACGGATAAATAAGTAAATAGATACAGCAAAGTGTGCGAGTGCTTTCCCAAGGAACTCAGAGTAACAGAGAATCGATCTTTCCCTTTTCTGTGATTCTGATATATATACCTAATTTTGTTTTCAAAAACGAAATGAATGTACTAATGAGCCCATTTT
>JANTCA010003729.1:0-10591 GCA_024741275.1 Chironex yamaguchii | reverse complement strand
TGTACGTGTTCTAAAAGTATCCAAAGAAAAGCACCTATTACTAAAGAACGTCCTTACTTTGATCAAGATTGTTTTGGTTGGACGTGCTACAACTGCTGCGCCAGAGTGCTATTTTTCATTAGCACGAAGAATCAAAACATCATTCGCTCAACAATAACGCAAAATAGATTCAATTCTCTATCGATTTTAGCTATCTACAAGGAAATTGTAGACAGCTTGTCCTTAATCGATGCACCAAACGATTTCGTCGATAATAGACCAAATCGTATTACAGAATTTGGCAAGTTTGTCAAATTGCAAATTTTTCTTAGAGTTTAGTTTTGCTAGTTACAGTGGTACATGTACAGTTTGATGCAATATCCTGCTATATAACAATGAAAATATTTTATCTTGCAAGTTTATATGCATATTTCATCCTATAGAGAAGTTAAATTCTTTATAATTCTTTTTAATTCAAATATGTTTATTCTTATATTTCAGTATACATTGTAATTAAATCGCTGATGTTGAAAATATTATTTGAGTTTGTGATATAACAGAAAAGCAGGATATTCAGTTTTGCTTTTTACAACATCTACTTTGAGGGCATCAGAGGTGGTCGGAAGTGTTGTAATAGAGGCTTGAAGGGTTCAAATTTGGGAAACGGAGAACTCAGCAGCCATTATTTCTATTTCAGAACGCATTTCTTTTCAATCTAGCCAAAATATATTGCAGATTTTGAGCTATTTTCTTCAAGTTCAGCTTGCAATCTTTGCTGCCCTCCCCTTTCAAAGTCGTGGCGTCGGCCCTGTTACATGAACATTTGAAGGTAAATTTTATTGTTACAATCACGAAATGTAAATAAGTGAAAACAACTAAGTGAGAGTGGGAACAACGCCGTAATTGATAACCCCAACAATGCAATCACTAAGATTGAACCTTAAGCCGTGAATGTGAAATAGACCTAATGAACCGTCAATTTTACTCATCGTTGTTTGTCACCATTATCTTTAGCAGTAGCACAAGGATCACCATTTATGACCACTACCATCAACATCATCTGATTTATTATGATTCTGTGCATGTATGATTAGCTTCTTACCATAAATTTCTTCCCATCTCACAAAAATTTAAAAAACTTGGGTCATGACTTTGGTTATTTCATTAACGGCGTGCTCAGAAACCCGAAGGCATTGAGAAATTCAGGTATTTTATATCCTCTAGGTAAATGAAAATTCTTTACCTCCAGCCACATGTTTCTAGCCAGAAGTCATTTAACATTCCAGTGATAATCTTTCACATCATACGCCCTATTCTCCCATAACGTGTGCTACTCTAGACCTTCACTGCTCCCTTTTCTTGGATGTTGACAAAACGTCTTTCACCGATAGGTTTATTTACTTGCCAATGATGTCAACGTAGTTAATGCTTTTTATACAAGCAGCTCTTTTTCCTACGATCTTTCACAACAAGATATTCCAGTCCTTCTTTTCTCATAACTTCAGAACTTGTTCAAAGAAATTTAACTAGGTTCTCCCAATGATTGTAAGTACGCATTTCTGCGTTTCTAATCTTCTTAATCACATCGGTTTGAGTGTTGGCTTCTGAATCTGAGGATTGCAACTTTGAACCCTTTGGGCTCCCTCTCAATACAGTTATTGTGGTAATGCTCCACCCATGAGTAATGTATATAATATCCCAGTACAAAGGCTTTGTGAAGGAAGTTTGTATTCATTGGTTTGTGTAGCGGAAACCAACAACAACATAATAATGCTGGACAGAGGTAAGCGAAAGCCAGCACACAAACACAGATTAAACTCACAAATTTCCCTCTCTCTCGCTGTTGGATGTATTTTTGCAAATTTCCCATGGACTCGTATTGTTAACTGGTTAATAACTTGGCTGTCTTTTATCTCTGCCAAACAGGTCATGTTTCCAATGCTGTTTGCTTGCTTGGTTAGTTTTCAGGATATCTCAAAAAGTTATCAACGTATCGGTTTGAAATTTTTACAGTATGTTGATAGCCTAACTAGCTCCTGCTGATTGTTTTTTGGTGGATGGTCTGGATCAAATGATGAATTCTGGATCAATTTGTAACTTTTGGTAATGATATCTTCTTAAAACGGCACTAGTGAGGAATTCCTCGTGGGGAAAACCCAGTTACCATGACGTCTATAAGAATAGCTCATATTTGGTAATAACATCTTTTTGGAACCACAACAATCGAGGAAGTCATCATGGGGGAACTCCTGTTAGCATGATGCCTATTACTCTAGATCATTTGAATTCTGAGTAACTGGGAATCCAACCTGATACCATTGGCTTGGCTGTGGTTTGCACTCTCGGAGTGCCTCTATTTTATTGGTTTGTTAATTGGTTGGTTTGTTACAAAACATTTCAAAAAGAATTAATGTCATTTACTGAAATTTTTACCATACGTTGGTAGCCTAACCGACTCCAGATGATTCAGTTTTGACAATGATCTGTGTGAAATCCAGGATTCTGGAACGCTCTAAAACTTTCGGTAACCATACTTTGATGAAAGTACAGCTAGTGAGGAATTCTTCTATGGGATAACCCAGTTACTATGGCGCCTATTAAACTAGCTTATATTTGGTAATGTTATCTTCGTGAAATCGCAACTCGTGATGAACTCCTGGTGGGAAAAATCTCTTGTTAACATGACGCTTATTACTCCAGGTCGATGGAAACTTGAGAACCGGGAATGAACCCCTGTAAAGTATACAACTGGCTTAGAGAAGGTTTGCGCTCTCCAAGTGTTTCTAGTAAATTATGCAGACAGTATAGTTATTCTGGATGTTGTTGTCGGGTATGGCAGCTTCGATCTGCTTATCACGTTTCTGTTTTCACCTTCCCTTGCGAGCCGTAATGTCTCAAAATCAGCAATTTCCTTTATTTCGTCCCTAATTACAGGTCCGTTTTTAAAATCATTTTCGTTAGCTATAGTAACTTTTGACTTTCTACTTTAGTTTCAGAAAGTAGACGTTAACTGTACTTTAGTGAAGTCACATTGATAACTGACAATTTTGAGAAATTGGATTCATTGTTAAAATTCAGGTTTATTGTGCCTCTCAACACATACACTGAAACTGTACCCATCAGTTCAGTGTAAAATGTAAACCGCTTTGAGACATAGTTTCCTGATCACATATCTAATGTATAATCTTTGATTACGTAATTTGTTCTGTCAAATGAGTCAGCTGACAAAGGCTACAAACATTTCCCCTTGCTTAACACGGTTGAACTTTACCACCAAAAAATTATTTTTGACTAAATGACTATATGATAACTTTCGTCATTCTTAATAACTGTCAAACCTCAACAATAAGACGTAACGAATACACGCATTTACTTCAAATTGACCACCAGAGCACGTGTTTAGCGCGCACCATTGGTCATAGTCCCACTTCTTTCCGTGTTACGTTTCCTGGTTTTCTTCCTCGTGTTTCCTTAATTTCTTTTTTATTTTTCTCGTTAATGATTCATGACAATCATAATAAGATTTTTCAAAGTAAACTCTATACATCTAATCTGAGCATACAAGGTTTCAAAATATCCTGTTCAATTCCGTTATGAAACACAGCATCATTTCCTTCATCTTAAACATCGACGAGTGAATTATTTTAATCCTGGTTACGTAACTTCTGTTTTCGAGTACTTGTGACAATTTTTTATTACATTACTTCAAGCAAATCGTAATAGGATACTATCTTTATTTCTTCTAGCATATTTTTACTTTCATAAATCGAAATGTCATCTTACAATTTCTTAGCAAATTCAAACACAAAAAGAAAACTGTTTATGAAATCGAAACTTGAAAAGGATCTGATCCTCATCAAATTTTCTATCTTCCAACTTAGTCTAGCAGAATGATGGCGTCAAATCAGTCTATAATAAATACGCATGACAAAGTACTGGCAACAACCTTAATAAAATAATAGCCCACCATATTATTTGTTGTTGGTGATCAGTAATGCAGTTTTCTTCAAATCATTCGGGACATTAGTGCCATGGGGCCACAGAGGGCCTTTGGGGTATACTCCTCCTTTGCCTTTTCACTCCACCTGCATTCGCAGTTGTGCGTCTATTTTCATAACAACCTTTTTCGCAACTGTTAACTAGGAAAATGACGATGAAAGTGAAACCAAAAAAATGAAAGTACGAATTTATAGTGACAATTATCAGAACAACCTGTCAATCAGTCAGTAGCAGCAAAGTTAAGGTTTCTAAATATTGCTGGTTTGCAATAGCAGTTATATATTGATTTCAGCACCAAAATCACTTGGGAGAGTGAATTTGTAAGATTACTTTACGTAGATCGGAGTATAAATATATTTTAGCAACTGAGGTTAGGTTTTCGGGTCGTCAGGTAATAATACCTGGCCTAAACAGACACCACGTGCAAAAGGTAGATTTTACCCTAGGCTTTATTAAAAAGTTACTTTTGATCAATTATTGAAAGTCTACTGCAAATAAATTCAAGAAGAGATCCTTCTTCGCAGTTATGGTGATAACGTGTTCAGTGTCCAAGTGTCCAAAATGATAGCCCCTCCAGCGACAACGGTGCGAGGTTCCACAAACACCTACAACATGTGTTATTGTTTCTTCCATAGTGTTATTGTGCTTTTGTATTAACAGGGAAGGTGATGTCGGTCATAAGGGTAATTACTTAAAAGAGAACATTTCTTTCCCCAACAATTGCATTGATAATTAAATGGCCAATGCTGAAAATGATGGACGAAAATTTTTTTGTTGTGATCTGCCGACACTAGAAAGCAAAACATCTGTCTTCTGTCCAATCAATACTGTTTACCAAAAAGGTGGCAATTGAAAATCTTTCTGCTCAAAATGGCCTTTATTTCGAACTCTTGGTAAGGTGCAAACTACATATTTCAACCTTTGTTTGATAACGTGAAAACTGTGGAAAAAATTTTTATGTTTCGAAGCCACTGAATGCAGCAACAACAACAACACAGACGCATGGAACTAAACGGACCCATTACGTGGGGCAACAAAGACCTATCAACAGTTCATTATGTTCCAACGTGTAGGACTGTAATGACAAATTTCACCGCACGGAGACTGTGCCTGAGGAGCTCAGATAGAATCGATCTGCTTTGAAAGTACAAGTCGCGACTTCGTTCTCACTAAGTGAGTGGAGGCTTTTCTTGATAAACTCTACGCCTTCTCTCTAAACTAAGCAGAGATTAAGCTGTTGCCGAGTCACTTTGTAGTGTTAAGACTTCTTCCTTTCCTCGGTAGCTTATTCTCCTGCATCCACGTGAGTGTAAAACTCGCCATCTTTAAGCACCTAGCTCTTAAAAACATACAGTCTGCAGTCTAAGGAAACAATTGATATAGAGATGTTTCCACCTGGCAGCGACCTTTTTATAAAAAGAGCTATTTCTTTTGTGAAACTTATCTACTATATGTTTCCCAGGGCCGAAGTCGGTGTTTCAGAATTGGGGGGGGGGGGAGCAAGAGGTCCACCAAAAGCTAAGTTCATTGGCTACCCCTTTATGTAGCAACATTTTAGCCAAAAGCCTTTTAGCCAGGACTTGAAAACCAGCTAATCAGCAGGAAACGTTGGTACGCGATTAGTAGTTAATTCCAAGATGCAAATTTATCTTGCAATTCTGAGCATTACTCACATACCACTTGTAGGAAAGGTCTACTATAAAACGTTAGGGGGAAATTATAATGCTTTCTTGTTATTTGTAGCCACAAAACTACCTTGTTGACAAACAAATACTTGTATAGTCAAATGTACAAACTGCAAACTCAAGGAATTATGGTCAGGCTTATTTCTACATCTCACATTGTTCGGATGCGGATTCATTTTCATAGCTATTAAAACTCTGCTTAACCAAATCGTGATAAGTAAATCCATATTCTCCACTAAGTCTTACGTGTATTGCATATATTTTTACATCCAATGATCCTTTTATTATTATTTAATCTCTTTAAGACATTTAAATTCTTATGGTATAAGAAGAAAGCGTTCTGTTTTCCTGGTGACAAGAAACTCTCAGTATGCAGCCGTAATACCTTGAAGATTTGTACTCTAGACCAATCAACCTCACTTCAAAATTAATCAAGCATTTTATCAGCTGGGATTGGAGGTTTTTCCAATGTGCTTTATGTCACCCTCTGTAGTAAGCTATCAACGGCGTAGCTGCAGGAGGAATGCTAATCAGCTTAGTGTTGTCAGTACCAACAAAGACAACTGTAAGCCACCTGGTTAGGTAACGTCTCAAAAGTGATAATAGCGTAATTTCTTATCTATCATCTTTTTAATTTATTGATGACCGCTCCATTTCTTGTAGTAGTCGAGGTGCTAGTTGTGACTGGAACCCAGTCCTCTCCCGTGGGGTATTGCGCTGGCATCGCCCTATGTTGCTCTAAGGTTAAAATTGAGCCCCAACTTTAGTTTAAAGAAGAAACGTGTACATTAGTCTACTCACTTCATTCGAATATTCTTTAAGTTGCAATGAAGAAAGAAAACGTCAAAAAGCATAATCTCTGACCTCAAATTCTCACCCTTAGAACACAATACAAGAGTAAAACTGTCATTTGAGCGTAATTAATCCTCTTAAAAGTGCTTCCATACAAATGGAAAAGGGATCAACGTTATTTTTTGTCTTGTTGCGTTAGTGTAAGTCCTCTGTTTTCGAAGTAAAGAGAAAAGGGAAGGAGGGTACACTGGAATAAAGAAAGGACAAAGAGAAACAAAAGCATGAGAGACTAACGGGAACCTGATTACAATTGCTATGTTGAGGACAAATGCTAGATTTAAGGCAGTGAGGGCACAATTGATAATGGTGATAACTTAGACATTTTTGGTTCGAGTCCACTACTGAGTCCAGTTTTCTGCGTCCCTGAAAGTATTGGCTTTTATGTGTTTTCTTTGAAAATGATATTGATTAATTATATTTCTGCTGAAAATAGCTAAGAGAGTGCACATCCATACTCTCTACGCTAAATAATCTTGGTCACCAATTCTTCATCATTTATACAAGCAGAAAGCATTCTTTAAATAATGAAATGAAAACCCTTCAATGGAGGGGACAGAAATAGATGTCCTTATTTAGACTTTGATGTAAAATCACCAACTGAAGAATTCATCTGAGAGAAGAGAGCACCATGTCTAAAGAAAGCCACTGACGCCGTACGTAGAAGACAAGGTTGTATGTGGGCCAGATAGCTGCACTGAAGCCACAAATATGATGATAACGCTGTTGACACGTTTTATTCTATTGAACCAGCTATGTTGGCATATGACTGTAGAACAATCTTTGTCTTATCAGATATCTCTGTGATTCCCAGGTCAATGACTCATGAATGCAATCCCAAAACGTTGTATTGTACAGCTAATATCTTCATAGAGAGTGCAGCTGTCGTGAATATTATAACTGCCATCATCATCGTCTTCGTCGCTACATTACCGGTAAGTAGTCTTTTGGTCTCTTTCCATCTGCTTTTAGGTACAACGTAACGGAGCGAGCCTACCATTATTTGTTTTAATATCGTCTTTCCGTTTCCATTTTAGGCTGACCTCGGCTTGCACGTTTTTTCAATACCATGCTTTATAAGACGTTCCTTGCTAATAAATTGAACTAAGCCATTGATCTGTGTCAATGATGTTAAAGCGAGGTCTAAGGACAAAATGCAGACACACGTGTAGAACTGTGAATAACTGGGGTCTTCAAAAAGAAGCTAAGTAATTTTATACCTTTGTTGGATTCGTTCTGAATATAATTTGACACAGACAGAAATCAAAGGATTGCAATAAAACAGCTCTGCTGGACTCGTTCTGATTTGAACTCATACAAATAACAGTGGAAAAAGTTTTTGCACTATCCCACTGCTCAACTGTGGACTCTCTTTGATTACTGTCGACCAAAAGAATTTACGTACGATGTATGACTATTGGACTGATTTCATAACTCACCTTGATGTAATCCTTTATGATATTATATTTTTGTGAGCTTAAACATGCCCTAGGCAGGAGCTATAAAGGTTGGGATGAGTCAGGGCAACTACAATAACAGCCATGTAGATTAATTCAGAAAAATTAGGAGAATAGTCCAACACAAATGATCATCATAAAATGCAGATAAACCTATAAAGAGGATTCTCCGATTTTGTGTTGGTTAAATGTCTGTATAGTCTCAATCACAATATTCCCAATTGTAATGTATTATCATGATGGGAGTCTGGGACCAGTCTTATTATGTACATTTTGCAATAATGGAATTATTCTGAAAGAGATTATGAAACATAGACTTTCGTTTCTTTGCTGCTTCTGCTATACTATACCAATCGATTACTGTATTACTTATACATTTATTATGAGTAAAAAACGGGAAGGATAAGAACAATAAACAATAAGTAAAATGGTAGAAAGAAAGAGAATTAATGTGAAGTAGGGGGCATATAAATGAATGAATGAGCGGATGAATAGCTAACTAATGTAGAAAGAGAAGGATGTAGAAATGGATGTATGAATGAATGTATTAGTGAGATTGAAACCGACATCAGAAGCTGTTAGGATCAGGTAGAGAGACAGAGACCAAAATGGGACTAAGCTAAAAATGCTTCATGGTCTCCAAACTTTGAATTATATAAATGAACTCGACCGGCCACTTCAGTGATGTGCAGAGTTCAATAATGCAATAACTAAATTCATGATTTGAATAACGGTGCTTTATCGAAAATTCCCAAGGACTAGTCCACATGATAAATATTGGAATAATAGACTTTTGCCCTGAATCGCTCTAGTTTTCACTCTTTTGTCTTCATTATGATTTAGAGATTACAGATAGGAATTGTAGAGCCCCACGCTTCTCTGACTCTTCTTTGTATTTCATGTCCGTACTTCGGTTTATGACTTGAATCGATGGCAAAGGCTAATCGGGAGATAATTTTCTGAATATTTGCATGAGTTATAACGTTTGACATGTCACTAATATTCAGTTATTACTTAGCTTGACACCGTTCATCGCATATTGTATTTGAAAATTGTTTATCGTTTTAGCAAGTAAAAAGCAACTCAGATGTAAAGCAAAAACTGTGCTTTAAAATGACTTCTTCTTGTTACATGTGCTTATGTAATAAACTTATACGAATCAAGCATATATACCGATCCAGCTAAAACACTAAGCAAAAAAAAACACTTCTTTCTCTGGGGAAATGTTGAAAACGTGATGTTTTGTTGCAGCTAATTATCGTGTCTGTTCAGTTCTCCCATGTAATCGTTAAGCTTAAAGTAACAACCCTCTTAGAGAGGAGAACTATCAATAAGAGAATTTCTCGGTCTTAAGGCTGATTCATACTACAAATTTCTGTAGGTTAAAAGTTCATCAATCACTTGATTTCCACTCGAAAAGAGTGTTTAAGAATTTTATGCTATATATCACCACCAGGATCAAAATCCATTTGAATTTTTCCATATATTTTTTAAGATCCGTGTCACAAATGTCTCTTTGAAGATCATAAAATGTTGGGCCTAAGACATCATTAAATCTGGGAAAAGAATATTGGTGGAAGACAAACATAATGAACCGGTAAACTTCGTGAATAGTATCCCCATGACTTTCGAGTTTTCTCGAATAGTACAAGGGTCATTGGTGCCAAACAGAATGTGAACCTGTCACTTTCTTTTAAAAGGAAGCCAAAATCCTTATAGAATGTGGGTTATGGTAAACGCACATGAGGAGACTTTTGCGGAGCAGAGAGTCATTCGTGTCACTTTGCTCAGCAAATTGCTCACCGTGTGCGGCGATCTTTTCGTGAGACTTTTGTCTCACGAGTTAAAAAGCAAAAAATCAAACTAGTATGATATTTTCCGCTTCGCAAGTCATTTTGCTCACCTTGTGAGCCGACTTGAACATTTTGCTCGCCATATCAACCATATCTGGCATGTGTGATAGGGAAAAACATCGACAAACAAACAGAGCAAGGAAAATGGTGGTATCGAACCTTTATTTGAGATATATCAGTTTTCTTAGAAAATGTTAGTAATTAGCTGTGTCACTGAAAAGACCAAAACTTTTGTCAACATCGTCTTTAAGATTTTTTATCCCAAGAAGTAATGTCCGTCGTATTGTAGCACAGGCATTGTTGAACAGGTTGTCTAACAACAGATGTTAAACACGAGAAGATTTTTTTGTTTTGATGTGCAGATGTGCTGTGGCAATTGCATCACCATTAACAGCCACGATATCTTATCAATTTGACGTGGTATTTCAGACTCTAAAAAATTACAACATCGTACTACTGCACAGGTAAATGCCAACGAACCAAAGTCTTAAAATAGTTGGACAAGAAATATTCTTTGAAGGATAACTGTAATATTTAATTTCTTAACTGGAGGAAAGATCCCTACCGACTTAAATGCCACAGGGCTTTCAGAAATTATACATAAAACTGCTCTATTACATAACAAAAACATTGCTAAAAGGCCTCGTATATTTTGTCAGTAATTCCTTTATGAGGATTTAATTAATCATTCCCAAATGCTTGAATGTTTTGTGGTAACTCGATGAAACGCCAATGGGAACGCCTCAGATTGCAAAGTCAACATGTTAGG
>JANTCA010003728.1:0-10592 GCA_024741275.1 Chironex yamaguchii | reverse complement strand
TCTATCTATCTATCTATCTATCTATCTATCTATCTATCTATCTATCTATCTATCTGTCTGTCTGTCTGTCTGTCTATATCCATCTATCTGTCTATCTGTCTATCTGTCTATCTGCATCTGCTGGTCACCAATGCTTTTTCGAAGTGAATCTATGTGTTTGCTTTTTCGTGTAGCTTGTAACTGCATTAAAAGACGGTGTTTTTAATTTAAATATGCATTCGTTCCAGTTTTAATGATTATTTATGAATTATATTTTGATTTCCTTTACTGTTCTCTGAACTGTGTTTTTCGTTGAGGTAGAAAGGAAATGTTGTTTGTCTAAACGCATTAAGTCGTACTAATCTATGTTTTGTTTAGGTTGATCTACTCTGAGTAATGTTTACACAGTGATATGGATATCAATATCTAAGGACTGTTTTTCTAAATCCTTTGGTAAACATAAAAAACGCAATCCTTTGCCGGTCATAAGTATTTTAGTCCACTTCGCACTATGAACATGAGCGATAAAGTCATCTATGGAAAACTGGTTGTCTAAGGTTAATCATCATTTTCTATGCATACGTTCAGGACTGGCTACATAATGCGTCACATCATTTAATGTCAAATATTGTTTTTTAAAATGCCCTCTTCATACATAGTCCGGCAGCTGTACCTTAGTGGTCGAGGGCTCGCTTTCCGTGCAGAAGATTGTGGCTTCGAATCCACGACCCAGTCATACCAAAGACTTAAAAAATGGTACATAATGCTTCCCAGCTTAGCACTCAGTACGAACGGGGTAGATTATGGAAGTTAAACAAAAGGTGATACCAGTGGCCTGGCCCCCCTTATGTAGCATTCACTGTGCTTGCACAGCTGTGACCCGAAAGCTAAGGAAATTGAGATGAGCATCGTCCTATATACATCAATTGGTGTGGGAAGGAATTTAACTAGCTCTTCGTATATAGTAAATGCGACTCAGCTCAGCATTGTCTTACATTTCCAAGAGACATTGAAAACCGCCTCATTTTTGTCTTCTTCACTCTTATCTCCTTCATTTATCTCGCACACTGTCCGAAGCTTACTTTATTGTACTGTGCTGCGAAATTACTTCTCTTGCAATCGATGTTAAGCCCCCAACTGACTTATTTTACCTTGCAACGTGTCGAACCCCACTGCACAGAGACTGTCAGTCGGAAATACATGCCCATAAATTTCAACAAGGGTGGATTTGAATCCAGGCCCTTTGATTCATGATCCTGGCGAACAAACCAACTAAATTACATAACCTTTTAAGATGTCTATCACCCTGGGACCTGACAAGGCGATGCAGGTCTTATGGTTTGGACTAACACGCCCGTTTTTGCAGCATCTTGCGTAAAAGACTTGTTACATGGTCACTGTTAGCATGCCAAAGATGTAAAAGACAATATTCCATTGTCATACAAATATAAAACAGCCTGCATTGACTCTATAAATCAGCTGTGTACCCCGACAGGATTATTTGCCTTCATACCAACTCACCACTGTTTAAATCGGTCAAGTCACCATCCGCTGTTTTCAGTTGTTGTTATAAGTCGTCACTAAAGAGAATACTCATATTGATGTCAACAAATTTGGTTGGTTACATATTGAAACGTTTTTCGGGAAGCGTTTACAAGGATCAAAATTCTTTTTGAGTACCCTTTAACTTCAAATTTATAAATTACAATTGGTATTACGTCGACTCGAACAATTTACAAGTGTCTTGTTTCCATACGAGCTGCTTAAGCCCCCCCCCCAAATACGACTAACAGGCTCCCTCCTTATCACAGAGTGTTTAAAAAGTATAAAAGTTTCTCCCGGTTTCTGAACATAACTTGATTTTATGATGTGGTAAGGAAAAGCATCGAAGGGCTAGAGGTGATTTATCTCTCTACAATCCGCGTTGGCCTAAAACGTAAGCTCAAATTTTAACGACTGTTTTATCTTCATTGTTCGGTTGTGTAGAATAACTGTATAAGACAGTTACCAGGGAAATAAAAATACATATTAATTGAGCTTACTTTTTATGGTTGATGTATTCGACAATTAGAAATCCGCAAAGTTTGCCAGAAATTAGATGGGTTGAGGTGACAGTTTCACTCCTCATCAAATTGTGAACAGCATGAACAGAAAAAATAAAAAAATATGATCGCAATTTCTTTTTTCTTTCATCATCATGCAAATTATATCATTCGTGTTAATCGGGCTGGGTGCTGCTATGCTTTATAAAATCATTTCTTCAATTGGCCTGCGCCTTTTCTATCTCAACTATGATGAATGATAATGGCAGTGGCTATGATGAATAGTATAAACTACTCGGACACGATCATCTTTGTCAAATTGTTCTCTATGCTTGACTTAAACCTTAAGACAGTAATTAAGGGTCGACATCACCGACAAATCTTCGACGTAGGAACCATTATTCTCGTGAGGTTAATGGAGACTTCCATGAAAATCGTCATTCGCACACGCCCTTGTTTCTATTCTAATTTTTTCGTTTTCTCCATTTTTCTTTATTTCAGCAGCTTGCAATGTATACTCATTTACGTCTGCATCTGTCATTTTTTTATCATTACCAGTCTTCGATTATCTTATGTGCGTTTTGATTGGTTTTTACTAAGTCATGTCGGTCACAGCCTTCTCTACCTATAAAAATTTGCTTTCTTTGACTTTCTATCACATGTCTAAGACCCTGTCTGTGAGTTATTTCGTGGGCTGATCGCCTTACATGTCTATTGGACATTGAAGCTAAAGACCATAGACACATCTTCGTAATGCAGTGATACTTCAGCATGATGTAATTGGATTCTTTTAGGGAGGAACCCGGACATATCACTGTAATTGTCCGATCGCATAACAATATTGACAGCATTTATCTACATCATTAGCCAAAGGCTTTGGTGCAGAATTTTCGGACACATATTGCTACTTTCAGGGGGAAGAATTGCGAACTTTGTCTTAGCAAATTGTCAACTTGGTAGTAGGAATTAACCGAGACCTCTCTTTAATTATGATCTATACGAATTTTGAACAGTCTTTTGCGTCAGTGTGAGAAAGATAACGGTCACACTGCTATTTTGTGGGCAAGGAAAACACCATCCTTGAAACAATATAAGTAGTATAAAACCTTAAAATTATTGAATTTCGTGGACAAAATCTTTAAATGCGCGGAAACATTTCATAAACAAATGAAAACTGGAAGTTAGCTGCAAAAAGTTTGTGACAAATAGAATAGTTAAAATTTTATAAATTTTCAGAGGGAAAGTTTCGGTCAATTCAAATCTTCGGACGGAGAACTTTTGGAGTACAAAGTATCAAAGTTTCATCTGGCCGAAATTTTTGGTTAATAATTTACGCCTAATCCTTCACTAACGTCTTGTTTATCACCTCTCTTTTCCTTCTTTGATGATTTAGGGTAACAGGAGGTGAATTGTTTGATCGAATTGTGGAAAGAGGAAGTTATACCGAAAAGGATGCCAGTAATTTAGTGAAACAACTTTTAGATGCCGTTAATTACTTACATTCCGTAGGAATTGTGCATAGAGATTTAAAGGTAACTAATTTGTACGTTGTAGGCTTTGATATGATGTACAGAAATATTGGTATGTAACGTCATCGCAATCTGGACTTGTGTTGTGAGCAAGTCCAGTTGCAGTTAATAAGTGCAATTCCGTCACTCCATGATTATCAAACAGTGTTTCACTGTCTTATTGACATCTTGTTCAACTATGTCTAACACACCGTGGCAATGAAATGTAACACTATGCCACATCAGGTTTCTTTTGCCATGTTAGTGGAGTCTTGTTGCATCATGTCACTGAAATCACATTTCCCCATCGCCAATAAAATCGTATTGCGCTATATTTATGATGTCATATTAAGTCTGTACAGACTTGCTTTAAAACGTCATTGTAAACTCTTTGCGCCGTTTTACCATTGTCATATTACGCCATGTCACTTGATTTTCGGGGTTCATATCACCGAAGTAATATTGTGCCATGTCGGGCCTTCTTAGTGCAATCCCAGTGCATCACTCAAATCACGATGCACTATCTCACTGGAATGTTCTTAAAAATATCGCTCTTCTGTTATTAGGCCATGTTACTGAAATTGTGTCAAGCTATTAAATTGCATTTCTGTGGCATTATATAGCTTAATTTCAGGGGTTGAAATAAGAGATTTTTGAGGTACTGCTCATTTTTTTGGTGTGTTCGAGCGGAGCTCGCTCAAGACGGAACTGGGATCCAGGGAGTGTTTTGAATCCCATGGTGAGGCTCGGGGCGAAAACTCAGGCCTTTTAAGCGCTCAAAACATATGTATGAATAGTATTAGAAGTTCGATTTACTTTTGCTTAACCATGGAATTAAATCTAGTCCATTCAGATATAGATTTTTGATAAAGTAACATGTAAGCCTTTCGGGCAGCCGGACATTTTACTGAAATTGCGGGAATTTAGAGCCGGTCGTTGTTAAAATGTAGCCGGTCATGACCGGATGTCCGGTGGTTATTTCGGCAAGGTGTTTCTGGTATCTTGTTCAACATATCGGTAAAGTCGTGTTAGCAGACTCTTGTTGCATCGTGTTAGTGGGATCTTATTGCGTCGCGTCGCGTCAGTCAAATTTTATTTGACCTTGTCACTTAAATCTGTTCATTGCAGCTTCAAGAGAACGAAAACAGTGTTGTTCATTTGATGCAATTTGCTCAGCATAGCTATGAATAAGATGACTTTGGAAATTTACACTAGCTTTGTTTTGGTATTAGTTTTTTAAGTAACTTGTTAAATTACCCTAATTGCTTTTCCTGTCCTGTTTAAACAGCCTGAAAATCTACTTTATTACAGGTAAGTTGCATTTGAAGTATATTAGATGATCGCCTTGAAAACGTACGACATTGCGCTAAAATTATACTTAAAAGGTTTTTTCGTCTGACACTCTTCAGAGTATGAAACGTCAGAAAGGAAAGTATATGTATATGGCAACCTATCTATACAAAACAAGTAGCAAAACTAGCCAATCCTAGACCAGAAAGGAGACTAAGAAAGAGAAAGTGAAGAAACAAAACATTATTGTAAGAGTCCAAGTGAAGAAACGAACTCTTTCTGCCTACAGAGTACTGGTTCTCTTATTTTAATGTAGACAGACTCCAAACCAGTACTCTGTAGGCAGAAAGAGTTCATTTCTTCACTTGAACTCTTCCAATAATGTTTTGCCATACCAGACTCTTTGATTTCAGATGTAGCGGTAGCTTACTTGCTTAGAATTAATGCTGTAATGCCTTCTTCTTACCTACTTATCTTGTATTAGTGTAATGCAGCGACCATTCCATCGGCTTACTTATGAGGGACATACTTTCCCACACTACTTTTGAGAAATAGCTATTCAAAATCTGCCGTTTTTATAGCTAGTGTTTTACATATTCAGTTTAACTTTGTCGTGTTATTTTTTGAGACTACAACAAAACTTTAATTACTTTTTATCACTACAAGAAAATTGTTTGGCATTACAAAAACTCATTGTTACTGAATAATTCACTTCTTAGAAGCAATGAAGTTCTCATATTTGTAGTCTCTGTCTGTTGGTCGGGGTGTGTAAGCGGCTGCCTGCCTGTCTGTCTGCCTGCCTGCCTGTCTGTCTGTCTGTCTGTGTGCTTCTATGTGTCAATGCTTGTATGTCTGTCTTCACGTAGATTTAGTTGCTGTTTGTAAACTAAAAAAATGAATGAATTAACGAATGA
This sequence comes from Chironex yamaguchii, assembly GCA_024741275.1. Classification (NCBI taxonomy): domain Eukaryota; kingdom Metazoa; phylum Cnidaria; class Cubozoa; order Chirodropida; family Chirodropidae; genus Chironex; species Chironex yamaguchii. Next base: position 4,859 of record JANTCA010003728.1, on the reverse strand, counting down.
GTGTACAAAATATTGTATCCATAATGGCATCACATAAGAAAGATCTATCGTTTGAAATACTTAAGTCGTCATGAAGGAGGTAGTATGTAGTAAACGCAATTATCTATTCTGAGGGTACTGTATTTTTCTTTCTTCAATTAGTCCCGATGAAGATTCAAAAATTATGATAACAGATTTTGGTCTAGCAAAGATGGAACAAGATGGAGTTATGGATACTGCTTGTGGCACACCAGGATATGTTGGTACTGTGCATTCGTCTTACGTTAGTTGCCTGCTATCTCTTACTGTTGTTTTTCTTGTTGTGTTACAGCTATGTCCGACATTACTTCTTCAGATTTGTCCTCTCTTATCACGTCTGCCTCTCTTTCGTGTGATCCTATGAATTCGTATGATCCTATGAATTCGTACGATCCTGTGAATTTGTATGATCCTATCAATTCGTTATCTAGTTCTTACTATTTACCCGAACGTTTTCTCTTCTGTAGGTATTCCTTTCTGTATCTTCCTTTCTCGTGTCTCCCTCTTACACCTCAATTTTCTCTCGAAAATGTTTTGTTTGCTTTTTGATAGTGACCACCATGGATATTTTTCTTTCCGGATTTTTTGTGCTGCTGCATTTCGTCTGATTCTTCTAGTTTTCTCTTCTCTTTCAATCTTGTTGCTCTTCTTCTTTTTCATAGTTGTTGTGCTTGCTCTTGATTCTCCATTCTTCATTTTTCATGTCTTGTTTGTCCGTCTAATTCTTGTGTCCTATTTTCACTGTAGTGCTATTCATGACCATTAAATCATTCATGATCCTCTATTTTTTTTCGCTTGCTGCTGTGATATTCAGTGACTGGTCAATTTCTTCTTCTTCTTCTTTTGCTACTGTTTCTGTCTTTATATTTATGCCACATTTATCGCAACATCAGTTATCGTGTTTCTTCCTACTTTAAATTCGTCCTTTGTTTCAACAATCAAAATATCCAATCTTGCATTATTTCAGCTCCAGAAGTCCTTCATCAGCGACCATATGGAAAGGAAGTTGACTGCTGGGCACTTGGTGTTATTACATACATTCTGTAAGTTGAACAATTCCCGTAGGTATTGGTTTATTAACTGGAAAGATAATATCAGTATTCTAATTTCTTTGTGAATAACTGTACTGTGTCATAGCAAAATACTATACGTCTCGTGTGTAACTCATAAAATACACGTGTTAAATCAGAACAAACAATATTAAAACTGAAAGGGGGTCAGACGAGATGACACACTGTAGCCAAATTTGTTTATGGCCGCTTCCAAAAGTACGTTTCTAAATAGAAACTTTAGATAGGAAACTGAAGTTCTAATGGCCGCTTCCAAACGTAAGTTTCGAAATAGAAACTTTAGATAGGAAACTGAAGTTCTAATGGCCGCTTCCAAAAGTAAGTTTCTAAATAGAAACTTTAGATAAGAAACTGAAGTTCTAATGTCTTCTGCCCAATGAATTTAGAATCTCAGTATAAAACTGCCTTGTTTGCAAGGAAGAGGAATTCATCTTGATATGTTGCTAGTCATCATCTTTGGTGCTTTGAAGTGACAAAAACATGGCAGAAACACACGGTACAAGTAAGACATTGAAATCCGAAAAGATTTAAAGATTTGTCAGGTGAGATCTTGATAGTAAAAGAAACGAAAAGATGAAGGAAGAGACAACTGAAATAAGATAAAGATGTAGAAAGAGGAGCCAAATGAATGGAAATGCGAAGGAAGAGGTGGCGAAAGGGATGCAATATCAAACAAGAGATAGATGTATGCAAAGACGAGTTATTACGAGGTTTATTTTTTAACGTTTAGTACTGTTTGTAAGACACTGAGTCTTGCAAATATGTGCTTTCATTTACTCGTTGTATGGTATGCTAAGTCAAATGCAGGCATTTTCCCTGTCTTCTAGATTGTGTGGTTATCCTCCGTTCTATGACGAAGATGACACTGTTTTATATCAACAGATTATTAAGGGAGAGTACGAATTCGATGCACCTTACTGGTAAGATATTCTTGAAAAATGTGTTTAATTTACTATAGATGTACTTTTGCCTTACGGATGCCCAGATCGATCTGCAATATCAAATTCCTTTGATTTTGTGCATATTATGACGTAAGCTAAAAGATTGGACAATGTTATCAAGCGATGAAATGTGATATATTCACTTTCGGAGCAGCGTGATAAAGACTGCAATCCCTAGACTTAGTTAAGAGGTCGCATTTCAGTCGAACTAAATTGAATTATCCAAAATTTAACACAAGCGCAAGAAAAGCGTCTCCGATTTATGAGTTGCGTTTTTAGTCGCAGCTACAGTCAAAAGTTAATATTTGAACTCGGCGGACAAACATATTACGGATGTACTTCTTAGTTTGATATAGGCAAGTTAAGGACTATGACCTGAATCAGTTGAATTTGACCATAAATCCATCGTCTAAAGCCAAGTCGCTCTTATGCTAGATACCGTAAATCCTCGAATTAGCCCCTTGGGACTTATTGGATGAGGGCTAATTCGAAAGGGTGGGGGTGGGAGGTGGCTTATAAAATTATCTGAAACTTACCGCTTAAGAATTTTCAGCACGTTTTGATATGAATTACAAAGTGAAATTTACAGCTCCAATACGAGGGCACCATATACAAGGAAACGTGGTGCCCTAAGTTAGGAAAATGGTTGTGTAATAAGGGCGATCGGGAAAAGGCCATACAATGTGATCGTAATGCCATTGGCGTTTTTTGGCATAAACTATTTTCTCGATGCTAAAAATACAAATACTATGATTGCTGTAGGTACTGAGAGAAGAAAGCGAGAAAATTGGTTTAGTTGTTTCAGTGAAGTGTTTCGCATACAAAGAGAACCAAAAATATCCCCAGATATTGGTGACAAAACTGCTAGAAAATCGTCGTCTCTAATTTAGGCATTTTTAAAAGACCGTATTTTAGTCAGCAATTTAGGCATTGATCGTTGCCAATTGCATAAAGCTTTTATAGTAACTCGATAAAACGCCAATGGGAACCTCAGATGGCTAAAATCAGCATGTTAGCAGTGAGGACTTATTCGAGCGGGGCGGCTTATTAACAATGTGTATTTCTAGGGCGAGGGCTTATTCCAGGAGTGAGACAATTCGAGGATTTACGCTAATCTAACAGTTCACACACGTCTAACACAGGCTTGGGAGTTGGATTTATACAATGCATTTGTCGTGGATTTATTTATAACTTTGAATTCTTTACGACGGAAATTTGACACAAGAGCGATGTCTAAACTGGACCTTAATCTCAACGTTAGCTTTTAGAATTCTAGTAAACCTGTTTTCACTTTAGTTTGTTTGTCGTAGTTTATTATTGCTTTGTTTGCTACTTCCTTTCTTGCTATTTTATTTTTCCTCTTGATCCTTTCTGTCCTTGTTTTTTGTTCCTTTATTCCAATATTTGTCGACTATTTGCGTGTAACTGCTTTCCTTTTGTTTCCTTATAATTTACACTATCCCTTTTGTATGTTACTGATTTTTGATAATATTCTGACGTATCATGATCTGGTTTCTTTACGTTCCTTGCTATTACTATTTTGCGAAAGCGAAATTCAATTTTGAAGTTGTTCATGCGTACGCCGGCCAATGTTAGTGGCCTAGTCCGAAGGTAGTTCTTGTCGTTTTTTAAGCCTCAAAACAACTTATTTTATCATGATCCATGACTTGAGCACAGTCAAATCGCAATGGAACGGATGGGCGTACTTCTGGTCAGTGTCAACACACTGTATTTCTGCCCAAAGTGGACATGAAGCACAGACTTGTAGTTCACGAATCTGATTAATAAGCGCTCGTGCCACTACTTTCAGTTTATTTGCTTGATCATGAATTATAGCAATGTAAGTCTTTCCACTTGGAAATCCCTCCCTCAAAAAGTCCTGAGTATGAGAATTTCACATCGTAATACCGCGGTAGCCAACGTCGTTGACCTGACACCAAGCGGCAGCTGCAGGTGCAGCTAATTAGTAAATTCACATTAATCTCGCAGTTTATATAATGAAACCACTTCACCCCTTTCATTGCAGGGACGACATATCAGATTCAGGTGAGAAGACGTTGAGAAAACTTAATCGATGATTACTTTTGCGGGTTTGGTGTTTTGATTCCATCAAAGCAAAAAGAAGTAAACTGCTATCTGATGCAGTAATATTACGTTGGCAATCATGTCAAATTTAGTAGCTTTATATAGCACAACGGTATCGATAAGAAATAGCCTGATTTAAACTTTGATTGAAGAGTTATGTAAATGAATATAAACAAATCCGGGCACGTTTAGGCTAGTGTGCTGTCGACACTACAGCTGATTTAATACCGTAATAAGCCTGACATATAATGGAACTGTTAAAGAATGCCCATGTGGGTCAAATGTTAGGGATGAAAAAGCGAGTGCACATCCATAGCAAGACAAGGAGACACACATATATATGGCACGGAGGTTTAAGTGTTGGCCTTTGAGTCCGAGGGTTACCAGTTCGAGCCCGGTCGGCTCCCACTTAGTGCAGTCATTGTGGTAATGCTCCATTCTGGACAATTATATATATATCAACGTTCTGTACTTGGTACATAGAGTACATATATATACATATATCTATATCTATATCTATATCTATATCTATCTATCTATCTATCTATCTATCTAACTATCTATCTATCTATCTATCTGTCTGTCTGTCTGTCTGTCTATCTATCTATCTGTCTATCTGTCTATCTGATTGTCTGTCTGTCTTTCTATCTGTCTATCTATCTATCTATCTATCTATCTATCTATCTATCTATCTATCTATCTACGTATCTATCTATCTATCTATCTATCTATCTATCTATCTATC
>JANTCA010003727.1:0-10593 GCA_024741275.1 Chironex yamaguchii | reverse complement strand
TATGATTTTAGCGCAATGTCGCAAATTTTCAAGGCGATTTTCAAGTTTTGTACCACAAAAAGATTGTTCAAGTACTTTAAGGAAAGAAAAGCGAGCACTCTCGTGTTAAGACATAGAAAACTGGGATCTAGTCGTGATCTTAAAACCAATAATGTAATAAAACCGAGGTTATTACTTCCTATATACTCACTATCGGGCTGTCCAAATGAATTTAAAGTTTTAATAATTACACGCATTCATTTATTATGCATCGATATGATTTAAAGTCAGGATGATGTTGAAACATAAAAGAGGGAGAATTGCAATTGGTCTATTTAGTATCCTTAAGCAAATTTTTTATACTATATGAGACATGAAATACAAACATTTAGCCATGAACAATTACATTTTTATTTTAATATCATCAATTTTTAATCTCATGTGCTTTAGAGTTGCTTCAAGTTTCTTGTCAAGCTCTGATTTGAATATATTCGACAGAGACCATGACGGCGACAATGTTACGTATTTACCTGGAGCAACCGATCCATTCTCTCGTATTCTTGGTTCGTTTGTTGAATGTGTGAGTAACCCATGGTTACGCTTTAGCAATTCCAAACCAGGTTCATTTTTATTTTAATATCATCAATTTTTAACCTCATGTGCTTTAGAGTTGCTTTAAGTTTCTTATCGAGCTTTAATTTGAGTATTTTCGATAGTGATAATGACGGCGGCAATGCTATGTATTTACATGGAGCAACCGATCCATTCTCTGGTATTCTTGGTTCGTTTGGTGAATGTGTGAGTAACCCATGGTTACGTTCTAGGAATTTACAAACCAGGAATGTTAACTCCATTTGCACATGAGTAACAAGCTTTTCATTTCACTTACTGTCAAAAAGGTGCAATTATTCTTGAAGATATTCTTCGTTCATTGATCGACTCAGATCTAAGACAATGATCCTAATAACGACACAGAGATTTCTTTTACTATTGTCAACCATTGAGAAATTCGTGTTTTTGTAATATTGACAGACTGCTTTCTAGCTTACTCAAATCGACTTTTCTAAATTAGCTCCCCTTTTTATTAAGCCCGTTTCTCATTTAAGTCCCCCTTTAGGAATCGAAAATTTGATTAGCACCCTCTGGGGCTTCACAGAGTTTACGTTGTTTGTATCGGTTGTTCTTCTCTGTTCGGGAAGCGATTATCACGGGATCAAGATATGACGACTTTCTATTTGAGAGTCTAAGATCTTTAGATTGTTGTTTCAGTTGACTACCAAACATGTGACACAACGGGCGCGGAAAGAGTCAACAATACCTTGTAATCCTCTGGGGTTTGCAATCATGACCTACCATCACACTGAGGGCGGACACTGTATGGAATACCTGGGAGCTACTTCGTACGTCATCATTCTCCCAATAGGGAATAAACGACTAGGATATCTTGTAGAAATAGCAAAATAATCCGTTTTGGTCCTATTGTTACTACGTCATAAACATGGAGCAATATGTGGAATAGCAATCTGCGAGGCCGTTGAACTGTACTTTTTTGACTGGGCTATTGCACGGGCACTGGTAACTTGTCATAGGAATAATCCTGAAAAGTTCATCAGCTATTTTTTTACTTAAGGAATGGTGACGTGTATCATGGAGTAACCTGAGTGCAAGAACTAGGATTCACAGACCTTGAATCTGTAGATAATAGTCTAAATCCACGTTGAGACATATCAAATAAAGTGTAAGGAGGGCTAAATGGCTCACAATAAATTAGACACGAGAGACTAGTATATAAACAAGAAAACATAAAATTCATACCAACAACTCCCTTTTGAAAGGATATTATGCAGGTAATATGTTTGTGCAAGGAGGACTGGGATCGAACTAACATAAAATTAACCAATCATAGTAGAGGGAAAGGGCAAAAACAAAGATAATAATAGATGGACAAAGCAGTATAAACACAGATACGAGCAAAACCAATGCGAAGGGAAACAAGCACAAGAATAAAAATGAAAAATACGAAAGCCGTAGATGTAGGTTTCAATAGAGGTCAAAATCTATGGCGGCGAAATGTTATCAAAGATAAGTTCTTTCTCGATGGTCTGTCTACGGTGGTGGTTTCTAGTGTTCAAACCTATGGAATTGCACTTAAGATCCGCGATATCGTGGCCGTCCTGACAGAAATGGGATGATAAAGGTGCATCACAATGGTTTTGTATGTCTCCTAGGTTTTCACTTAAGCGCTCGAAAACATGAATACATTATATGATTATGAAGCGCCACATTAAGCACACTTCATGATTTTAACGAATTTCTTCGTCGTGCACTAATAGTCGCGGTAATTGTAAACAGTGCCTTTGGATCCTGTGATAAATTATGTTGTGTATGTAAATGCACACATTTTCATTATGGACTATGGCATAGGTATGTGCTAGATAGAATGGCGGGTCACGTGGAGGGGGTAAGGTCCTGGATGGTACTCTAGATGAGATGATCTTATGTTGTCCTGTCACATCTGTCGGATGGTATGGGTGGTTCAAGGAAGATAGATGCTGTCTGGGGATCGAAATAGAGCATGAAGTAATTCATTCTTAGGATGTATGGGACTGCATGATTATGCAGTCACATCCAGTCATGACTGATTGGATGCGCCGCCTGGTCTACTGTTTGTTAGGTTTAGAGTCCAAGGAATCTGTTTTTGTAAGGATAAGAGCAAGGAATTTAGCAGGGTGAGTATGCTTAGGAATAATCTCTTTTTGGCACGGTTTAAAGTTGAGCAATGACAGAGAATTTTTTGTTACAGATAGATGAAGTAAACTTAATGGCATGATGGAAATGGTTAACGTAGGTCGGGAAAAGATTACTTTCGTCCGGTTTTGGCTCCAGAAATATCGTAGACAGAGTGTTTATAAAGCTAAAGAATATTTCCATCCTTTATCTTTGTTATCTATGAGGATTTCTGCCAACAGGAAAAATGCGGTTGTATTGCTCCGATTAGTCTTAGGCCATTCAGCTGGTCCTCTGCGCTAAATGCAAGACCATATCTTGCGAAGATAACACATTTCAGGGAATCAAAGAAATAAAAATTGTTACATGTTAACATGTTTGCTTTCTATATTAAAGGGAGTCAAGTTGCATTATTTAGTTCTGCATACTAATCCAAAGGAAATTTATTATTTAATAGAAAGAAAAGTTTTAGTTTACATTTTATAAATCTATTTTGTTATAAAGAAGTACCAATGATAATTATTTTAGAATTATTTTAGAAGTTAAAACTTGATTATGCGACGGTAACTATTTTTCTCTATATACTGTAGTACGAATGCTTGTCAATAGTCGTTTTCTAGTATCTTACACGTGATAAAAATTCTTTCACCAACAGAAATTGTGCAAACAAAAGCCCACCATAAAAAACACAAAGAGTACAAGAGGAAGCGAAACAGAATTCCTGGGCAATTTGATTATTTGCAGAAATTATACGGGAAAGGTAAGATGGGTCATGTCCAACTAAGTAAAGTAATCGTAATTTGCTTATTACGCTTACATTCTTCATCTATGAAAATAATTATGATAATTACCAATATCATGAGGCAATTTGAAAAAGAGCCATTAATTTGTAGGTATTACATAAATTTTGATGGCTCTTGTCCTTGTTTGCATGTTGAGAAAACATTATGTTGAGTGGAACATTACCCATATAGTTGCACTAAGTGGGAGCCGACCGGGCTCGAACTTGTTGCTCTCAGACTCAAAAGCCAGCATGCAAACGTCCTTGCCATCACGGCACAAAGAATTGTTGAAGGACTTTGAAAGTCCTTGGTATCACGAGACGAACCCCAGCAGTGGATAAAGGGAAATCCATTAATTTTTCTTTTTATTTGTATTTTTCCTTTTTGCTTTTGTCAGTACCAGATATTTTTATTGTTATCTTCGCAGACATATTAGTGCATTCAATATATAGTAAATGATTTTATACATGAGTAATAACTTCTATTAATTGCATTATTCGCTTGCTATTTGTAGTTTTCTCTTATGCAATTGCTTCGCTTAGATGGCAAACCGTCTGAGGCGCCCACAATTTCGGAAGCCGAAGCTCATCGATTTTTAGTGCCAATTGAACATCCCATTGGTCAAGAGATAGACAATGTACATTCAGAAAATTCCAACTTCCAAAATTTGTTCGCAGACAGGGATGTATCGGAGAGTGAATACTTAGCCAATGTATCTGACCTTAATGGGAAGAACGTAGCAGGAATTCAACGTAGTAAAATTCGCAGCCGATGGCAAGAAAACCTTGCTGAAGAGATGTCAAAAACACAACCTTCCTCGGTAGTTGATGCAATACATGACGCTGTCGATGATAATCAGTCTGAAAACAAACGTCCAGTAATAGTTGATTCAGTGCAGCTCAGAGATGGCGGGAACACAAGCGACGTGCCGGTTACATTAGAGCACAGTACACCGATCACCACATTCATGCCTCCAAAAATAAAAAATGTTAATAGCTCATTATCCGATCATATGGCTACTTATGGTTCTAAGATAGAGGTAGACAAGAGCAGGGCTGTGCATGACGATGACAGGTTTGAAAACTTGCGAGACCCTTATCGCACGTTTACTGGGGAAGGCTTTTCTGACAACGACTTAACAACGAACGATACTAACACCGAAACTGCTAATTCATCTCTTAAAACAGAGGAAAGTCAAACCGACCTAACTATTAGCGGCACTGATAGCGCCAATAGAGCTTTTCTCGAAACAAATCAAATATCAGGATATGAGAAAGGATTTGGATCCACTGTATTTCAGAGAGGACGTGAAAACGTGCCAGTGAATTATGATACGGTGATCACGTCTTTGAATCAATCGCAAGCACTTACCGACGGCAGAGCCATACTTTTGGCTCCAACAAGATTCAACAGGACAACTGTACAACAAGACGCAGCTCAAAGGCAACGTGAAAGAAACGAATCTTCTCAAAGCTTAATTCAAAAACAACCGACGCGATTCAGTAAATTAAACAGCACGTCATTTCAGCCAGGTAGTCATAGGAGTAATTCTCGTGGAAACGATAGCTCTCCGAGTAAAACACAGGAACAAGTGTACCGAATCAAGGTCCCTGATGTGTGGAATAACGAGTATTTCACAGAAGGAGCAAAAATTCAAAATCCTAACGAAGGAGTGAGTTCTTTCAGCCAACCTCAAGAGATAAAAAGCACACTACAGCCACTTTTACAACAGCATGCTGCAAAGTATCAGAGCAACTTTAACAATACTGAAAAAATGCCCTCTCCTAAGAGCTTTTACCCCCAGAAGTCCCAGCCTCGTGTTAAAGGAGATGGATACCATTACTATGCAAGGGATTACAACAAACAGTGGAGCAAAGGTGAAAAGCCAACATTAAAAGAAAAATATCGAGGTGAAAATCTACTGCCATTTGGTTCAATATCATCTTGGAGTAATCCCCAAAACTTCCCTTCATCGATCACAAAAGGAGCATCCATGGCGCATGCAGCAGACAAAGGGTTAACATCATCATCTCAACCAAAAATTCGAATTAATTTGCATTTAAAGGAAGAACCTGACAAAGATGACATAAGTAAGGAGCAAGAAGAAGTTCTTTCTCACCAGTATCACTTTTCTTTTCCCTTTGATGTGAATGTACGTCGTGATAACAATGGTAATGAAGTCACACTTGGTACTCCTGGTGTTCAGACGTCAACTGGGGAGGCCATTAACAGCCCTGAAGCCTTAAATTTACCTAGATCTGACGCCCCTAATGATTTGAACTCTGTCCAATCTGCTAACAGAGAACAACGTTATCTGCAAGGAGTAGATTTGGATAACATTTTGCAACAATCGTATAATGGTGGAAATTCAAATCAGTATTCCACGCCTACTTTAGGACCATCTAATGAGAATAACGATGATTCACAACAGTCCTTACTGGAAAATGCTGCAGCCAAACATGAAACCGATAAAAAACAAGGCAACATGCTCCATATGAATACAATGAACCAGGAAAACATAGCAAATGCTGGAACCCTTAATCTGGGACAAAGTTACAACTCAGACAATGTATCTCCTGCAAGTTATTTGCCAGGAAAAAGCCTCCAGTATCCTGTGACAACCGGCAATCAGTTATTCAACCCAGAAGGAAAGACCCCTTGGACTGGAATTGGTTCCCCCGATACTAAATTGCATATGATAGGCTATCCTTTTGGCAACTTAAATAACACTGAAACAGCTGACCTGAATAGGCAAATGAGTTCAAATCCTGAAGAAAATGCACAAAACGCTGCAATGAGCAGTCTGGAGGGGCAGTTTCAGAATAGTTCCCCTCCAGTTAGAACGGGTGACGATGTAGTAAACATGGGAGTCCCTATCAAACAAGATAGTTATCCTTTAGGGAATTTACAGACACCTTATGTAAATACCCACGCTTTGGATTGGAGGCAATCATCGTCTCCGCTTAATGACATTGCACAGAATCAAGTGCAAGGAAACTATAGTGCACTCAACAACTTATACGTTGATAATAATTCACAGGCACAATCCTTTCAAGTACCTTACAACAGCAATAGTTCCACGAATGTTCCGAATGTTGGTAATGCATTCAACGTTAATAATTTTAATGGAATGCCTTGGCAACAACAGCTAAAGAAACAGTCCATCACATTGGAACAAGCGGCAAACAGCAGACAAATGCTCTCAAGAAATAAAAAATCTCCTTTGAGATGCTTTTGCCTTCGAAGAAATCTTTGCAATTGTATGAATCAAAATTTACCTGAAAACCAGCCAAAGATATATTATACTACTTCTGTGGAAAAGGTGAGCCCAGAAGAAATGACAGAGCTCTTAAAGTCCTCAGAATCGAGTGATCAATCCAACACTGAAAACATGTGTAATATCCCATGCTCCGATCAAACTGCTGCTATGACACAAACAAACGATTCTACGGTGAGCATGTGTCCAGGTCCTTGCCCTGGTAATGTTTTTTCGGATCAGGATTCATTAACTTTTCCTACACCAACATATTCACCCCCTACTTCAATACCAACGATCGTTCAGTCTAACCCGCAAGCATTTGCTTCACAAACTGAATCACAAGAAATGTCTTCACCACCACCTCCACCTTCGCCACCTCCATTACCTCCACCATTACCTCCTCCTCCTCCACCACCACCACCCTCACCACCACCTCCACCATCTCCACTTCCTCCCCTTCCTCCTTCACCTCCTCCTCCTCCTCCTCCAGCTCCTTCACCTCCACCACCTCCACCACCACCTCCACCACCACCTCCACCACCACTTCCACCACCTCCACCACCACCACCACCACCACCACCACCACCTCCACCTCCACCTCCACCGCCTCTATCACCACCACTACCTCTACCACCTTTACAACAGTCACCTCCACCACAATCTCCATGGCCTCCATTCGCTGCAACCAATCCATTTCCATACCCAGTCCCTTATCCAATGCCTCCATATTTTCCGGCTGGCTATCAACCTCAGTATTATCCCCCATCGTATATGTCACCTAGCTATCCACCTATGTACCCCACTCATTATGGTTTATCTTCGTATCCTTTGACGACATATTCGTGGAATCAGTATCCACACAATCAATATCCTATCCAACCTCCTTTTCCATCCCATCCACCAGAAAACAACCATATGGTATATCATGTTGAAGACACGTCTTACATAGAAACCCCGTTCGGCAAATCCGACGAGAGGACACAGTCATATGACGTTCCAGCAGGAACTACAGATGATATTCCGTGTAGCTGCGAGCAGCAAAATCCATGCAGTTGTGACACACATCTACCTCCAAGACCTCATCACCGGCCACGATATCCTTCCATAAAAGCATCTCCTTCGCTAGGTCAGGCATCAGCTTTTCCTCCTCCATTACGTACATCCCATGTACTACCTGTCTCATCGAGCTTTCCAGTTCTTCCTCCTCCACCACCTCCACCTCCACCAACACCTTTACTTAGACACATAGCAGTGACACCCAGTCAGCAACTCATGCCACAGTCAAGAATTATTACACAACCAATCTCACGGATACAGCCACAGCAAATACTTATTCAACAGCAGCCCCTGGTACAAGAGCCACAGCAAGTATTAAGCCAACAAGTGCCACAACAGCGCATACAACAAGTGATAGCACAACCAAAAGTGGTGCAACCGGCATTACAACAACCGTTGATCCAAGAACCAATAATGCAGCAGGCAGTGCCTCAGCAGCCTATAGTGCAACAACCAGTGGTTCAACAACCAGTGGTTCAGCAACCAGTGGTTCAACAACCAGTGGTTCAACAACCAGTGGTTCAACAACCAGTGGTTCAACAACCAGTGGTTCAACAACCAGTAGTACAACAACCAGTGGTTCAGCAACCAGTGGTTCAACAACCTGTGGTTCAACAACCTGTGGTTCAGCAACCAATAGTCCAGCAACCGATCGTTCAACAACGGTTGGTTCAGCAGCCATTAATTCAGAAGCCAGTAGTTCAACAACAACTTGTTGAGACTGTAGTTCCGAGGCCTCAAGTTATCGTGGAAAAACAACCAGTTTTAACTCAACAACCTCGCATTCTTGTTCAACAACCACAAAGGGTAATAGTACAAGAGCAAAAACAAGGTTTTGTCCCTGCTTCGCAACCTGCTGTTACTAAAATTGTAAATCCTTCACAAAACAGAATAATTCTAACACAGAATGGGGGATCAATTCAAGGTGGCTATGGAGGCCAGCAAATACTACAAACTTCTTCAAACCCTTTACCCCAACAGATACGACAAGCACCTCAGATACAGCGGGAAGAGATGCCAGAGGAGAGTGAGGATGATGACAACGATGAAGAAGAAGAGGAAATTGGCTTGCCTCCTAGAAATAGGGAACGGACGGTTGGAAAACGTCCAGCAGTGAAAAAAGCTGTAAAACAATACACAGGAAAAGTCAGTCAAAGCAAAAAGGAGGACAAAAACCTCAATTCTTTAGAAGAAAAAATTTCTGATGCTGTTGCTGATGCCATAGTGAGCACCAAGCTGGGAAAACCTGTTCGACCTAGTAAAAAAACGGTTTCATCATCAACAAATACAGAAATGTATGCCACTAAGGGACAAGGAACACAGAGAGCTTATATTACAAATACCACAAATAAACAATCTGTCCGAAAAACATTAAGAAACAATGCACATGATAACCTTCTTTCATGGCCTATCGATTCGGGTTACATGGAAGGTAGTAAAAAAGAAAAAATTCACGAATCAGGAGTGGGTAGCAAAACCAAAAGAAAAAAATTTAAAGTTAGCAGGAACAACAATCAGTTTTACAAAAATGACCAAGGTGATGACAGTTACATAGATTTGCCTGCAATGGACATCGATAAATTTTACTCTGATAACTATAACATGGAAGAAGGTATGATTGGACTAGCACCACAAGAAAATAACGCAATGCCTGAAATAGTTGAGAGCTTTTACTCGGTACCATATTACAATGAAAAGAGGAGCTCGATCAATGGATCCAGCAACCAGCTATTACAATTTTCAAACAAGAGAATAAAATTTCATAATGTAACAACAAAGACGGAAAAGGAAAACAGGAGAAATTTAGCTAAGAAGCTGTCAACAGTTATGAAATACAAAGAATCATCACGTAAGTCTTTAAATCCAAAGATAAAGCTAGATAAAACTGATCAGTCAAAAAAATCTGTTTCTGCAATAGAGGTTTTATCTGTTAAAGGAAAGTTAAAGAGAAAATGGCACAAATGTAAGCAAAGTAAGAAAAGGAGAGGGTTGAATGGATTTTTAAAAGATTGTTGGTGGAGCAAGAAGTTGAAAGAGTCCTAGCGTGTGCCAAATACATGCCATGTTCTTTAATACATCCAAGGTCTCAAGCTGTTTTAACAGTGTCGAGAACTAGAATATTACCTTTGAATGAGCTCTTACCAGAAGACCTGTCTTTACTGACACGCTTCTTAAGATATACTGGAAGAAGATGCACGATTCCCATTCAAGGGTAAAAATGTAGAAGTCTATAACCTAAAAGTAAAGAAAGGTTGTACGGACACCAGAGGGAAAGAGTGATATGATTTAAAGCAGAGCAAAGCTATGCTTACAGGTGATTAATATCACTATTAAGTCATACCTCTGGCCCTGGAATTTGGATCTTGAAATAAACATCTGGGATGACTTTAGAGAAATGATGTTGCGCAATCAGGTAAATATCCGGAATGAATGTTTTAGAGATGTTTATCATGGGGTACTTTTCTGGTTTGTCAACCGGATAGTGGATGGCAAACCTTGTCGTAGAACATTGCATAAATTTAACAATTTGATTGACCGTTTCGTAAATAATTTTTTTGTAGATTGCAAAGCCAAATGTTGTACAGTAAAATTACAATTTTACCAAAGGGATAATTCAAAATTAGTAGGCAGTTTTTACTTTTTCAACTGTTTAACGTAGTTTTTACTGAAAGTTTGCACTTGTTTGACACAGCTAGTTAATCAATTCTTGGAAAATAGTTTGTCTGGTACTAATTATTAAATGCGATTTGGTACTAAGAACCATAATAAAGTATTTCCTGTATTGCAAGG
>JANTCA010003726.1:0-10595 GCA_024741275.1 Chironex yamaguchii | reverse complement strand
CTGCCGACAAAAAAACGCATGCCCACTAGACGGAAACTGCCTGCAGTCTTCCATAATATACCAAGCCACGGTCACACACAAAGATAATGGCACTACTGAAACGTAGGTCAGACTCACAGAAAATGAATTCGAAACGAGATACCGAAACCATACCACATCATTTAGACATGACAAACATAGAAACTCGACTGAACTTAGCAAGTACATTTGGACGCTCAAGGACAAGAACATTAAGAACTCCATCTCCTGGCGAACACTCCCACATAGCCCCGCATACAGTAGCGCAAACACAAGGTGCTTCCTCTGCCTCAGCGTAAAGCTTTTCGTTGTATGTCGGCCTGAACTTTTGACATTAAACAAACAGAATAAGCTCATAACATCGTGTCGGCATAGAAATAAAATTCTCTTACACAATTCTTAAAATTTCACGTGCCTTCATTGTAAATAAGTAAATATATATATGTATATGCATATGCACCAAATTATTGTAAACAATAATTCCTGACGAGTGAAAATTCATGAAACAAGCTTGTAGAAGCAAAACCGGAGTTTTTATGTGTTTTTCCATCTATTGAATTGTATTACACTCTGCATATTTATGTACTGAGCACCATTTTTGAGGAATTATCAAAACATGGACCTTATATATAAATATATATATCCCGGTCGGCTCCCACTTAGTGCAGCTATTATGGTAATGTTCCACTCTCGAGAAATATATGAAAGGCACTGTGTCTGTTGAGGTATTACATATATATCTGACACTGATGAAGGCTTAGGCTGAAACACAAAATATGAAAGAAGTTCCCCTTAACCACTGCTGGGTTTTGTCTCTTAGTACTAAGGACTTTGAAAGTCCTTCACCAAATCTTTGTGCCATGATGGCATGGAGGTTTGAGTGTTGGCTTTTGAGTCTGAGGGTTACCAGTTCGAGCCCGATTGGCTTCCACGTAGTGCAGCTATTGTGGTAATGCTCCACTCTTGACAAATATATGAAAAGCACTGTCTTTTATATATATATCTATCTATATATACCATTTTTCCCTAAGTAAAGTATCATGTATCACTATTGTAAAACATTGCTATTTTTAGTTTGCAGACACAAGAGACTATATTGTGCATCTAGCTCAGGCACCAGATCCTGTTGAGGATGAAGGTATTTATTGAATCTATTTATTTTTTACTTTGGACTATTAATGTTGTACTTACTGCAAACATTTTTCTTTAAAATCTTAAACATTTATTTTCTGTTAATTTTTCAGTAAATTCAAGCAATCTTCTTTTATTAATAAAAGTTAGAGATATTCTCACTGAATCTGACTTTCACAGAAGCTTAAGCTTGAGTAACAGGAGAGTTGAAGGAAAATCCATTAGAAGTTCTTAGCAAGTTTTCATTGAATACACAGTTGAACTGAGCAAAAATTCGAATCAAAAACTAATTCTGAAAACGCAAGGTAGGGAATGATCTCACCTGCAGGCACAGTGTGGGTCACGTGGTAGGCATTCCTTATGTCCGTGGCAAAAACCGATCAATTAATGCACAAAACATCTAGTTAGAATTAGAATATACTATAATTTTTACTCGCACATTTATAAACCAATTCCTCCCTGCATTTTATTCAGCTTAATAAATGATTTCCCAGCCTTTGGATTGCAGGAAGACCAAGGATCACTCTTTGTGGAGCATTCGTGTAGCCTTTTGATGTTAACACAATAACCTGTATCAGAACTGGATGTGCTGTTTTCTGTGTTAATAGATTGTTAGCTCAGTCACCTTTATATCAACTTGATGACCCGTAGTTCATTTGTTACAATTGTAGTCTTGCAGCAACATATTTTTTTGGGCTTTGAGACCTGACTGTTGAGTCCAAAGTCTCCAAAATAATGGAGGGTAATGATGCTCAAATTTTTGACAGGCTTTATCAAAGCAACTTTTCTGTGAATTATCACATGGGAAAAGCACAGTATCCCTAGAAATGGATGCAGCCATCCATATGCCACAAAAACAAAAATGATGATGTAAAAATTATACAAAAAATGGCTTTGAATGATTCATTTGCAAGTATTGTAGTTTAACATATTTATACCAACTTTATTTTGACCTATTCTCATTTAGTAGAGTTGTAACACTAACAGTTTCTCTCTGAACTGCTTTTGTATTTATAATATTACTATGTTTGTCATTTAACTATGCCTTAAAGGATAACTTGAAGTATTTTGTTTCAAATATATTAATCTTCTGTTTTAGGTTTTATTTAAAATTTGGAATATTCTAATTTTTGTTCATTGACTTCATTTTTTGATAGTTGCAGGGTTTCTTAAAACAAGTCAATTTTTATGATTCTTCCAAGTGCTTAATCAAGATTTTGTTCCCAATGACATTAAAATGAAGTAGTGTGAGATACATTTCCTTTTTTGTTCTCCCTTGTTTCTTTTCCTCGCATAATATATGTGGAAAGCACTGAAAAAATACATCAACCAGCAAATGGTGAGCCAAGGACAAAATGATAAAAATGTGTGGCTAACATGAGAACAGTCAATGGCAGAATAGAGAAACATGGTTATTCATTTTAACTCAGATGCAACCTATCAAGCAGAGGATCCAGTGTCTACTAGATCATCATGATTCCCACTTGTGCATCAAAGCCAACGAGAACAGCAGAGATATTTTGCACCGGCTATTGTCTATATACTGATCTATAACCAGATTTATGTTGGGGTAAAAGCCTGACCAACCCTACACTGACTGAAAGTGATATTTAAAAGTGAAGATTTAATCTGATTTTTTTGATGTGACATTTATTGTTTGAACATGTATCCTTGTGTTATATTTTGCATACTCTGGGTTAATCTTTAAACATCTTTCCTTGTATTTTAAGCTGAAGTTGAAAGTGTAGAAGAAGGAATATTATTGCAAGATAATGAAACAGAAAACAAAAAGACTGTTAAAAAGAAAGCAAATGAAAAGCAAAAACAGGAAAATCTAGAAGATTTTGATGAAAATTGGATTACAGAACATGCTCGTCAGGTATCTTGTGTATATTCTTGTGTTAACAGTAAGTCAACTTATTTTAAGTACAGGATTTGTGACTTCATGTTACTTAGAAGTTAGATATACATTATTTTGTCTTGTTTGCAGGTCAGTGCCCTTACTACTAAGGATCACAAGAGCGAGAAGCTTCCCTTGTCAATCACTTTGTGGTAGACAATGCTTTTGTGCTTTCACTCAGTGCAACACAATATATAAATTATGATTGCTAGAAGCATGTGCATGATGAACAGCTGTGTTAAAAGCTGTTTGCCTGGGCATGAATGATAAGTACTTGAGATTAGTACACTAATTGGTGTAACTGATAACAGGACAATCTATAAACAACGGTTTTAACCTACAAGCCCATCATTGTAGACCAGAATGAGGGATAGAGAGCACATATCTATTATGTATGTTCAAAAATGATTAGGAACAAAGCAGCATATAATGAAACAATCAGAACAAAGAGAAAGGATGGAAGTGAAAGATGACAATAAACTTAAGGTATTTGATGATATCTTGGCTAGAATAAAATTGTTGTTTGGGAAGGGGGAAGCTTGCAGTACCCCTCTATAAAAAACACATTGTTGTAAAGCTTATAAGGAGATTAACAACCTTTAAAAAGCCTCTGAAAGCCTGTTTAAAGTTTTTGCAAATAATTCAATGATATGTTCTAAATCAAGGGGTGGCAAATTTTTTTGCTGGTCATTTTGAGCCTGGATTTTAATCTTTCGTGGATCATGCTTGATCTTATCTCCATGCTGATCCCCGTCAAAGTTGAAAATTACCTTTCTGGGTAGTGAAGCTAATAGGGATAGTCACAATAATGGAATACACCTGACATTGGGTATGAGTCTATCAACTTGAGCTGGGTGACAGATGTGTAGCAATGAAGGAAGGTGGTCTTGTTCTTTGTTTCCCACCCACTGTTTCAGCTGCAACTCTTGCTGTTACCTTTTTATCAGCATCTGTGCACAATCCTCATCTATGAAATTGTCAGCTCAGGCTTAGGCATCACCACTAGCATTATCATCTTCATCGTCGTCATGATCTTCATCATCGCCATATCTTCATCATCGTCATGATCTTCATCATTGCCATGATCTCCATCATCATTATCATCAATTACTGTATCACCCTCATCCTGAAAGACCACATCACACTTCTTCAATGAAAATTTTACATAGCTCATCCGTAACAGTCCAGCTTGTATATCTGGCTAAAACATTCAAGGGCCCTCAGAAGATCACGAGATGTCTTGTACTGTTGCAGGGGGTGTGGAAAGCTACTTGAGGCAAAAAATAAACTAGGTTCTAGCTAGGGTTGGCTCTTCTTAAAACCCACCCCAATTTTACTGGATAATTTATCTATTGCAACATGGAATTTCTCTTGCTTACAAGAATCTGACAAGGTCAACAAATTTTTCACTAGTATTTGCCCGTTCTGAATTTTCCGCCTTAACAATAACAGTTTGGTTGTGACTGACTACCTCAGCCGTGAATACAGGATTTGCCTTATTAGAAATATATTCTTTTAACTCGCAATTGGCTGCCGATATAGCACGATCGAAATCCTTCTAGTTTTTGGAACCCCCTCTAAGCTTTGGTGCACATGCCACTGACCCTTGGTGGTCACAGAAACACTTTAGAAATATGTGATCCATTGACCAACATAGAAAATGCTACATGTAATGAACTTGGTTATGTAGACTATGTTCTTTGTTGTATGCCTGTAGTTGTGGTGTGATAGATGGTGTCAGGCAAGCAAATGGGCACATTTTGCATCATAAGTGCTGTGTTGCATTTTGCAGATGATGATATGGGTGATACAGTGATGTTAAGTGCTGCCATTTTGCTGATAGGGATGAGTAGTAGTAAAATCTGGGTAAGATTCTTTAAGAACATGTTATACATGGATTTTAGTTATGGTGTTTGAGAGGATTAGTAGTGAGTCACATTCCGCTGAAGGTCCTAAAGGAAGCCTTCATTACCTTGATTGAAAGCTTAAAAGTAAGTGTTTGGTGTAGTAGTGATAGGTTCAAACATCAAGCAACGTTAAATTTAACGATCAGCTAGTCTACAGATTGTGGGGAACACAAGGATCATGCCATTCTGCATATTGTAGAAAAAGAGTCGGGAGAAGAACAACAAGAAAAGAGGAAGAAGAAGAAGAAAAAAAAGAAGAGCAATGAGAAGAGGAGGAAGAAGAAGAGGAGTAAGAACAAAAAGAAGAATAAAAGGATGATAAAGAAGAAATGTATAGAGTTCCATTTCATTCTGCAATGATGTTTGGGAAACCATGCTGCAGGCTAATTTTCATTAGCATGTTGCTCTAGATGTAATTACTCTGGATAACTTTTGATAAGGTCTCGCTCATTAAATATTGCCTGTACAATGTTCATTCAAAAAGATAATAGAATGCACAAATATATTCAGCTATATAAAGTGGTTAAATTATACAAGTTGCTTATTCTTGTGTTTCTGTAATTAAATATTTTTGGATATTAGATAGAATAAAGTAAGTGAGGTGTTTGATTTTATTGTACGGATATGTTTGTATTTTTTTCTTAATGCATTGTTCTTTCGACATTTTTCAGGTTAATCGCATGTTACCAGGAGGTTTATCAGTAGTTGGAATCTATATTTTCAGTGCACCTGAATTTATGAACAAAAATCAGAACAGACTTCGTCAATGCCTCAATAAAGTACACAAATACACTGAGAAGAACAAGTTTATAAAGGCAGCTATTCCACACAGTGATAGAGTATTGCTTCATATTTGTTCTGCAACAAAAAAGTATCCTTTTTGTTGTTTATCGGCTTTCAATGGACGTTCACATGGAAAATAAGGCTAGAGATGGATGCTTGTTGCTTATGACAGTAAATTTCGTATAATGCAGTCATCACTGGTTAAGGAATGAGTTCAGCTAGTTTTTGGTTTGTAATTGCTATGTATTGTAGTTTATTGTAATCTACTGTAAATGCCTCCTTGTGTAGATAAAGAATCCTTAACTGAATTCAAGGATTACATGTAGAACACTGGATGTGAGAGACTCCCAGGTTTGTTTCAAATCATTGTTAGTGATCTTTTACATTAAGCTGTAGAGACAAGAATTGTGTTTTACAAATGTAATAAATGACTGAAAGTATGACAAATAGCAGCAAAGATAATCTGACAGGAAAAATAGAGTGCATACACTTGTAATGACTGAATTAAAAGATAAATGATTGTGGGCATTTTCATTTAACTACTTAGTTTGAAGTTCATATATACAATTCCACTTGACAGATTGGCCAAAAGAACAAAACACTTGACACTAGGTGTCTTTTTTGATAAAAACATGAATTTGAGTTGAGTTTGACTGTTTCTTAATATCTTCATAGTTTCAGCCTGACCATGTTTCTTAAAAGTTTTTTAATTTCTACTTTGTGTTATACAAAGATGAAATATGTACCAAATTTATAGAAAAAAGCCAAAGTTAAAAAAGTAGTAGATACATTCACGATAATGCTGTATCATGGGACTAGCACAAGCAGATTAAGTAGAAAAATTGTGTCGTAGTTTGTTGTTGTATTGTCTACCAATGCTTACTGATGCAACCCAATATTGCAACTCATGTTTGAGCTTTATTTCTAATAGACACATGTTCTTTGTGAAATTGTTAAAACATTTGATATAATTTGTTTCCTCTGCATCTTAAAGCTTTACAAACAATGAGATTTGGAGATATGTAAGAGTCAATACACCCTTACAGGCTTAAAAGTAACTACAGTTAAAAGCTAGTTACTTCCTGTCAGCTTTATGTTGTGGTTTCTCAAACTCAAACTGTTTGTCTGTTTCCATGTTAGCAGCCGCATGGCCAGGGAAAGTAAAGTGTGTGTGGGGGGGAGGGTGCAATTTAATGAGGTCTGGGGACTATGTCCTATTAATATTTTGGGGGACATACCCTTTGGTTTGACTTGGAATATGTCTCCCAACATCGTGCTTGCCACAAGAGAGCAGGCCACTTGTTTAAACATGCTTTTTATCCACTTTTCAGGGAAAATGATTCATTGAGTTTCCTGCAAGATATGATTATCTGTTTGAAAAACAAAACAACATGTCTGAACATACAGCATATGTTTCAACACTTTATGGGTATCTTTACTTCCTACGTTTGCCATGAAACTGAAGTACATTTTAAAACAGCACAAGTTGTATAGCAAGGCAAAAGTACTTATGTCTAATACTATACTAATTGGCTTATATTGATATAGTGCATGGTTTAACAATATACTTGCAGATAAATTTTCCCATCTACAGAGTTCAGTTTTAATACTTTTTTAACAAGCAGTCCATTGAAAGGTTGATTTAATTATTGACTTGTTATGTTTAAGAGCGTTTTCTGAATGCTCCATTATATTTTATGCTTCTTAGGGTCCATGCAGAAAGTGACTTAAGAAGTATGACCTTCCAAAGCATAAGAAATCACTCCATATATTATAACCTTTAGATAGATAAATGCCAAACAGGGCTCAGCATTGCAGCTTATATTTAGTTGCGTATGTCTCTGAAATGTTTTATGTCATATGTTTTGATGGCTTGTATGTAATACCTAGTAAACTCTGTAATGTACAATACTGTTATTCATTTCTTACTTTTACCAGGGAGGTTATTTTTTTGGCGGCGTTTGTTTGTTTGTCTGTCTGTTTGTTAGCAAAATAACTCAAAACGTTATGGACGGACTTTGGCAAGATTTTCAGATTACGTTAGAAATGGGCTAACTGATACCCATCACCCTCTAGATCTAGGAATCAAACCTTCATAATGCTATTGAAAGATAATCCAACGATAAATAAGAAGACAAAGAGGTCCTCTTACACTCCTATTACTTTGGGATTAACAAGCAAAATATCACCCGAAATAGCATTTTGCGCCTTCGATTGCTAGAAGTTGTGAAATTAAATCGATTCTTTACACAAGCAAGCTCAAGGACCCCGTGAGCAACAGACTAGGAAATCATTGCGGGGGAAACCCCTTTTAATTGTATAATTGAATAATCAGCAGGGGTTTGCGCTCTCAGAGTGCTTCTAGTTTAGTATATTTTTATCATTTTTTACAAAATTTGTGTATATCTCGCATTCTAATTGTAATCTTTTATAAAATTATTTAGTAAGAAAGAGAACAAGAAGCCCGTTTATTCAGGCAACTATCTCTACATTTTCTTATGTAATTTTGATAGTATGCCGTTCAGTTTTTTGTAGACACATTCTGGTGTTCTCACAAGACTCGGTAATGTGCCAGTAGACATGATAATTGACAATGTAATCATGCTACAAATGCTGTATGTTTAATACTATTCATTGCTTTTTGAAGCATTAAATCAGTGCTTTCTAAATGACACTTTTCTATTTGATTTTGCAAATTCTCAAGAGTTCCTTGCGACCGGCAGAATTCAAGTATCAGTCATTCTCGCAGAACTGGCACACTATTCAATGTTCAACTCGCATTCAGGTCAAGGCATACGTCCTTTCTGCCTCGGAGAAGCATAGATATGAAACTCAAATTCAGGTTTGTTTATGTTCATGTGTCTTGATAGAGTTAATCCAAGATTATCTCTTATCCGTAGGTCATTTTCACAATGCCATTTCGCAGATAATTGTGTTTCTTATCATCCATTTTCACCGTTACTGGTCTAGTTTGTGACATAAAGATGTAGTAGATCGTGTATTATATATGAAATTTACAACAGTCAACAGGAATTGTAAGATAACAAGGAATTATAGTCACCATGTACGAGGATTGATAGGTTTGAATTTATCACTAGTAGCTGGCTTTTGATTACAATGGCAGTTCCAGGTGTTTCAGATATTCCCAGTTGTTGTTGTCGTTACTCAGCCTTAGATTCCTCAAGAGATTCTGCGTTGGGAAGAGTCCGCCAATGATGATGTTATGACAATTGGTGTCAATCAATCCCACGAACTGTGTTTTACGATGACATTAAAGGATGCTTGCAGGACCGCTACCGTCTCTGGAACTTGATCTTACAAGAGAGGTAACCACCTGTTTCTCTCCTAACCCTCCCTTTGACTTGAATCCAGGCAATGGTGGAATTTAATCTCCATAGTGGTATTGATCTTGTGCAGCAAGTTTCAGAGTAAATCCTACCTTGTCTATATTGAATGGCTCACTAGTATTCCAAATCCTTTTCCTTGTTGGATATACGTTCCTATCTATGTCCACGCTAACTAAACTTATACTATTTTGTTTAAAGCTTAGTTTGCAAGATCAGTTAGAAGACATCTGGCACTCCACAGCATTGATAAATGACATTGTTGTAGAAGACAGTGATCATTTGTGCATGCCTGTTAAAACAGTAAGTGAAATTTCATTTAGTAATTTGAATACTGTGCTTGCAACGATTATTGCCCATACTTAAACTACCAACATTACTGTTAGCATTCATCATTATTTTAAACGGATACTTTTTAGACTATGACTATTATTGTTTCTGGTAACTGGGTTGTTTTGCGGTAAACTTGTAGTGAGTTAAAAAGGTTGGCAATAAGGACAATTGAAGCACACCCACTTATTTTTGAAGAGGCTCCTTGTGATATTTACGTTTGAACCTTGCCCTCTAGTAGTATCATTCTTAATATCTATATCTTCGGTCTTATTATGATACTGAAAGGATGGAAGTTTTGCTAAGTCAATTGGATGCTATGTTCAGTTGACCTGAGAGTCAGCTTGGAATGTCCGCCGATGTCTTTAAACCGTTGCTTCGCACTTTGTCATCCAATTTCTTCATTAACAAGCGCTTTTGTCCAACAATAAATGTCAGCTGGGTAGTATGTGGACAGGGTTAAGAACCGACGGTTGGATTTTCCTTCTCTCGTTGTTATTATCATTAGCATAATGGCGACGCTCGGGATCCTTAGAAACTGTTAAGATTGGGCTCTAATGAAGAGTTCATAAAGTAAATTGAGTTGTACAAGGGAATGAAGTTGCTGGTAGTTGGAAAGGGTTTTGAAACCACTCCTTTTAGAACCTCAAAATACGTACGTTGTGTGGAGGAAAAACTCTTAATCATGCTTACAAGAACATTTCATTTCGATGACTACGCTTCTGCAAAATATTTTTGAGACCAATTAAAACGCATAAACAAAATCAAATCCAGTGTTATTTTAGCAATACTGGTTAGTATGGGGTTTTGAGAAGGCCTGAAAAAGCCTTTTAGCAAAGTAAGGCGAAGCACACAATACAAAAAAATTGTTGGGAACTTCTTTTTTCTGAGACCGGTAGTTGTTGAACTAATGTGCCCTTCATGGCTTCACGCCACAGCTTGGGGCCCAGCATATACGTATAAGTGACAAATGTTTTGTCTTCCTAGGTTGATACTTCTATACTTGTTGTCATCATATAACAAAGGCAAATGTCAGTTTGACAGGTGTGCATCCTTGCATGAAAGTAACAGTAATAAACCTAATACTCCTACTTGAATGACACGCCTACTGCTACTACTACTACTACTACTACTACTACTACTACTACTACTACTACTACTACTACTACTACTACTACTACT
>JANTCA010003723.1:0-10596 GCA_024741275.1 Chironex yamaguchii | reverse complement strand
CTCTTAAAAGAATCATAAACGATATTTTTCTGCCTGGTGTCATCAAAAACAAAATTGATATCTGAATCACTGGCAACGCATAACTTCTTCCTCATTATCGCGTGACATTGTAATAATA
The DNA here is from genome assembly GCA_024741275.1 of Chironex yamaguchii. Taxonomy (NCBI): domain Eukaryota; kingdom Metazoa; phylum Cnidaria; class Cubozoa; order Chirodropida; family Chirodropidae; genus Chironex; species Chironex yamaguchii. Next base: position 10,478 of record JANTCA010003723.1, on the reverse strand, counting down.
ATAATCGTCATCGTCATCATCGTCATCGTCATCATCGTCATCGTCATCATCGTCATCATCATCATCATTAATATTAACATCATCATCATCATCATCATCATCATCATCATTTCCATCATATTAATTTTCATCATCATTTTCATTACCTTCCTCTTCATCATCTTCGTCATCTTCATAAAATTTTTAAGTCATTGCCATTATTATCATCATCATCATCATCATTGGTGTTAACTATTTTTCTCGTTCTCATTATTGCATAAAGCATTCCTTTCCGTCCTTTGTATTACATCTCACCAAATTTGTTATACTGTCAGTAAAAGGATTGTTTGTGAAATTTGCCTAGAGTCGTCTGGTGAGCTGAAGATTGTCAAATTGAGTAAAACGTCAGGGTCAGTGAATGGCTATGAGGATTTAATCCTTCTTTGTGAGAAAGTAACCAAAGGTACGATTCAACATTGCAAAAACGTTTTCTTGTATTTTGGTGTAGAAAAAGACCGCAGTTTTTACAACTTTTGACTGATATACTCCTGCAATAATTTTATTGATTATCAAGTGACTTGTCATTTAGAGAAATGTCTAAATTTATTTTCTTTCTTGAATATTGCTACCCTTATGGGAAAACAAATTGACTGCTAGTAGGAAACGTTAAAGAACCCCATATTACTCTTTGTAAAATTACGCTAATGTGCCAAAGAGTTAGTCTACTTGTTGGTCAATGTACTAGTGTATAGTCCTTTTTAATCACCAACTGGTATCCGAGAGACGGAAAGAGAAGGTGAGTCCGACAGTTCACAAGATGCCAAGATGTTGGATTGCCTTTAGGTGAAGTGTGACCTTGCAGGTAGTGCAGTTTGGTAGATATACATATCAAGGAAAGAATGTCAGTGTTTTTGTCATTCTTGTTTGGTTTCTCATCTTTCTTTTTGGTTTATTCGTCTTTCCCAATTGGTTATTAGTCCTTTTTGTTTGTTTATTCGTCTTTCCCAATTGGTTATTAGTCCTTTTTGTTTGTTTATTCGTCTTTCCCAGTGGTTAGTCGTCTTTTATGTTTGGTCATTTGTCTTTCCCAATTGGTTATTCGTCTTTTCTGTTTGGTCATTTGTCTTGCCAGTGGTTATTCGTCTTTTCTGTTTGGTCATTTGTCTTGCCAGTGGTTATTCGTCTTTTCTGTTTGGTCATTTGTCTTTCCCAATTGGTTGTTCGTCTTTTCTTTTGGTCATTTGTCTTTCTCAATTGTTATTCGTCTTTTCTGTTTGGTCATTTGTCTTTCCCAATTGTTTTTCGTCTTTCCAGTTTGGTCATTTGTCTTTCCTTTTTGATTATTCGCTTTTCCTGTAGAAATAATGTACAACTCTCTTTATTTGGTAGGTAACGTTCAGATTAGATTTTTCACAGAGAGTGGAGGTATGTTAAATTATCGGTTAAAATTTCTTTTGCTCTTTGTATCTTCTTTTCTTTCGACTTTTTTTGGTTGTTGTTTCGCCCATTTGCAAGAAAAAATAATGAATCTCGTAGTTTTTGCCCAAGGTCTCTATGTGAGACTGTCTAGTCTCAAGTGTTATCAGTAAAGCGTAGAGGTAGAGAAGGGGACGCTATCCCTCAATTTTGTGTTCGACGGCTTACGCATTGGCTTTTACCCTTGCAAAGCAAAAGCATCTGTTTCATGAAGCTCAGCAATAGACATTGTTTGGTCTCTTGACGCCATGATTTTCAGGCATTGCCAGTAATTTTCTTTGTACATTTTAAATTTATTATTTTGTTTTTATTTCAGTTCCTTGGCATGACTTTGCATCTTTCTCACAAGCTGATGTACATAAACAAGTAAGTCATTCGTTAACAGTTGACACATATTCGTGTATTTTAGCACTTAATTGGTGAAGATATATTAAGATGGAGTGCCAAAATATGTGTTAATTCTATAAAACAAGATCACCCTAAAACGTTCAAGACACTGCATAGACAGTCTGAAGAGCTTTTTCGCCAGAAGAGCTTTTTCGCTGATTATGGATCAAAACTGGAAGTCAAAGTAACTCAAAGTCAGAAGTTTAACCCAGCCAAAAAGATAAGATTGAAAAAACATTTTGTCAAAATTTTAGACACTTTCTCAGAAAAAATTTGCTAAAGTTATCAGTGGAAAGAAAATTAGAAGGGATAATAAAGAGAGAATAATAAAGAGAGAGCAGAACCTATTATATTAGACAATACCGCATGGACAGGGATTGACATAGTAAGGGGTGATAGTGACAGGTAAGCATATGTTGACAAACAGTTTTAAATCATACCGAAATTGATTTGGTGGATGTCTTTATAATAATCATAACAGTAACTAACTTAATTAATTATGTGTTAGATTGAACAATTATCTTCTACTGGTTTTTTGACTTGTTCCAGTTTCAAGGTTTCCAGTGTTTAAGGGAAAAGAGTGAACAATTCCTAATTGGGGTGATAATAGACCCTCTATTGCCCTGGAAAGATGCATTGATAATTAAGGCTGAGAAAAGAATGATACATCACTAAATTGCTCTGAATGTTGGTCATCTCTCAAGATACGATTTTGGTTTTCTAACGTGTCCTCCACTTGTTATTGATATAGAAAGCAAGAATAAGTTTAAAATTGGATTATTATTAGAATTAGAATGTGCTCCTTCTGGTGTCATTATATACATCCATAAACTCATACATTGATTTAAGGAAAGAAACCAGGTCAGTCTAAATTGTTTCAGTTGACAGCTCGTATTTTTATTTGCAGTGAAAGTTTTTGTGCTATATTTTTGTAAAATTATATAAATTATTCTTATACATTTTACGATTCTTTATTTTTCTTTTTAGTATGCAATATCTTTCAGGACACCGCCATACAGAGACAGAAGTATTTCCAAACCAGTAACAGTACAAGTAGAATTATGCCGAAAGGACGATGCAGCTGACCGCAGTCGTCCCGTTGAGTTTACATATGAACCTCAGAAACATGGTAAGCGCTGCGTTATTGCTGCGTTATTGCTGCGTTATTGCTGTTTTTGCCAACGCACGTCTGTTTGCTCGTTTGTTGATTGGTTGGTGTGTTTTCAAAATAGATCAAAACATCGTTCTGAAGTTATCACGTTCAATTCGTATTGTGACCGGTTTCAAGCCAAGTCGAGTGATAATCCACATCCAATCCTGGATTCTGGGTACATTTGAAACTTGACTTGACTTGATTCGCCATCCTTTGACAGGATCATGGCAGTCTCACAGATTATTGAACAACGCGTCATTATTGCATTAGCCGCTGCAATCAACGGCGTGTCAACATTTGAGCCACTGAAGTGGTGCCCGTGTGGTCTCTAACTGCAGCGTTTTTGAAATATTTGTAAGCACTGCGATAAATTAGCTTAGAACTTCGATCCGTTGTGTCTCAGTCAGAAGTAGCAGTATAAACATAAAAATTGGCTTACACATGTGGTGTGAGGTGTTCAACAATTGTTAAAAGATTTATGCGGGACAATTGTTGGCACTACGACGCTACAATGGGGAAAAGAAAGGAGAGGAGAGGTGGCATCGTGGAATTTCCAACACTGTTACGTAAAAGTAAACGTGTTTTGGTATTAAAGTATAAACTAAAATAACATTTCAAACAATACATTTATCATTGATGATATGGAATGCTATGTGTTTATGATTGACGAGTATATGTTTTAATGTTCATGAACTGTAATAAAATAAATCAAATAAATATGATTATTATTTTGGACTAGTATGGCTATTGTTATTAGCTACCCTTTTCCAGACGTTGCACGACCGCAGCAAGAGCATAGTGGCAGCAAGAGCATAGTGGCAGCAAGAGCATAGTGGCAGCAAGAGCATAGTGGCAGCAAGAGCATAGTGGCAGTGTGCTCGCTTTGCATGCGGGAAGGTTATTGCTTAAGTCCGCGACTGAGCCATACCAAAGCGTTTGAGAATGATACATAAAGCTCATTTAGCACTCAGCATTTGTGAGATAGATTATGGAAAGTATTACACACAATGATACTAGTAGACCAAACCCTTGCTGGAGCATTCACTTGGCTTTGTGACCCAAAAAAAAGAAAGAAAAAGAGAAAAAGAAGAAAGAAAAAGAAAGAGAAAAAAAGAGAAAAAGAAAAAGAAAGAGAGCTGAGCGTCGCCCCTTACTTTGAAATGGTGTGAGAAGGAAATTATCTTTGAAGCAAGCCGCCATAAGGATAAGTATTTAGTAACATTGAACTTAACATTAAAGCTCCTTTTATAAACTAACATTAAATTTTATTTCTAAATGTTTAATTTCCTGTTATTTACTTTATTTAGACATATTTAAAAGTCCTTTATATGCTCATTTATATTTATTCTTTATTTGCGTTATAAAAACATAGAAACATAAATTTTCAATTTCATTTGATCCATTTCGTGTCATTTTGTTGCAATATATGACATATGATTCAGGATCATGCTTTGGGGTGAGATGGGATTCCCAGTTATGCAATATTCAAATGACCTGTACTAGTAGGAGTATTGGTAACTACGTTTCTTCACGGGGATTTCCTCCTTAATTGTAGTTTCATGAAGATATCATTACCAAATATGAACTGTAGTAAAAGGCTCCATGGTAACTGGGTCATTCCCCAGGGGATCTCCCAACTAGTTGTGGTTTTACGAAAATATCATTGCCAAAAGATTGAAAGTGATCATGAATCCAGGATTTGGTCCGAATCATCACCAAAAAGAAGTCAGCGGGAGCAATGAAAGCTATCAATCCGTTCATAACTTTTTTGAGATATTTTGCAAACTAACCAACCAACAAACAGACAAACTAACCCTTGTGATCACATAACCTCCTTGGCGGAGCTATTGAGGAACTTTCCACGTAATGTTTTGATGTTTAGTTTGATGACATTTATGTAATCTGATTCCCATTCTTGTGATTTTTACCTATCCTCGCTATAATCCATTCATAACTGATCACATTTGTTGTTCTGTTTCTAGATAATTACAAAATTGGCGAGAAGCGTAAAAAAGAACCACCGGCTGAAATTGATGATTTCCTCCGACAAGAATTTGCGAAGAAAAGTTTGATGGAACAACCCAGCACTTCCACTCAAAATTTTGACCTATCATCCCATGAATTTCCTATCTTGGATCCTTCATGGATAAATTCTAGTGGAGATATTGATATCAACGATTGTGGAACACAGAGTCAATTAAATAGGTTCTTATCTGGGCTTTTCGTGCCGAAAAAACCCTGATATACTCCTGTATGTTTGTATGTTTACATGCCAGCCTTGTGGCTAAGCGTCAAGGTCGTCTGTAACAACTACCTAGCGAACGCCGAATCTTTAGCTTCCCGTGTAGGCTACATGTAACGTACAAAATAGTTAGTCCTCTCGGGCAGTACAGGCTACAATTCAGTGCAATAACCTTGACAGTGTCCGGAGTTAATATTTGCACCGAGAGAAACCATCTGCAAGGAAACACCAAACGTTACATGGACAGAGATTACGCGCGCTAGTAAACACGAACAGGCCCGGATGGTTTGGAATAGAGAGCTGGGGAAAGATGCAACAATGGTAAAAAATATGCAGAGATTTATAGGCGATATTTGTTCTAAATAGGGAGCTGACCGCTTTAGAGAGCTGGTCGCGCGAGGAGAGTCTGCTTTACTTATTATAGTAGAAAGATTACCGTTGGGTATATCAATTTATCCCATTAGGTAAGGTCTTTCAAGAGAGACGTTTTATAGCGGAATTTTATTTCGTTCAAGTAGGAAGTGAGCTTGTTCGATGCGACTAGGGACTTGTTTTCCAGGAATGGAATCTATCTGACACGAAAAAAATCTCCATAGTGTATCAAGAGCTAGTCTGTGACAATTATAACGCTGTAACTACTTTGGAGAGGAAAATGTTCCGTTAATGCCGCTACTTTTGAAACGGAGAATTTCTCTTTTATGTTTGATCCGATAGTACTTCGAAGTGTTTTGTAAAATAAAAACTCGCGATAAAAGAATTAAACTTGGAAGAAGCAGGTCAATAAGCTGCTCCTTCCAAGTCGCGAGGGTATCCACAGACTTGGAAAACGTATCTAGATAGACAAACAGTATTGGCAGTACTGTTTTCTTGTTGTCGTACGTGGAGGTAGATTTAAATGGGACTGGTCAAGGCTACATCTTATGAAGATGTTGAAAGTAAATATTGTAGACAGGAGCTTTATCATGACATGAGTCGTATGCTTTTTATGTGCTCATGGCTTCCACTGAGTCCATAAAGTCAAGAATTTTCAAGTAAATATTGTCTTGGAAGTCTAACTTTTGGATTTTATCTTAATTAGTCTATTTGAATTTTCAAAACATGTCGGTCCTTGTCAGTGTACATGACATTGTTAATACAAACGCAGTAAACGTCTCCTATGACAACTTGTGTAATTTTCCTGTTTTCGTCTCTACTTGACGAGGAAGTGACGTACGCATGTATGAAGAAATTGAATGCCTTTAGAGATACTAGGGTCATACATTTATGATGTCTTATTTAAGTGGGAGGTTATATGGATTTCAAGGTGGGTGTTAATTAGAATTTCGACGTCAAAATATTTTTCTAGTTGGTCATTCTTTTTACAACCTTTCTTTCCTATCAAGAATGAGCAAAAACTCTTCATTCGTTTATAACACGTCTGTTTTAGTTTATAATGGCTATCACCACAACGACGTAGTGAGCTATGCGGATGCGTAGCTTTCATACCTAACAAACTGGCAATGTAGGGGGGTATTGAAAACTGATACCGTAACCCTTACATTGGGGAAGAGTTCTAGGTTTCTCGAAATATTTTGTCAGGGTTGTTTGAGGGGAGTCGAAAATCTCGAATTTGTTGCCGACCTCGTAAATATATGACACCCATTACATAGCTTAAGTCTATGGTGTAATATATAAATGTAAATGTTTATGTTGTAGATGTCTCTTATGTACGCAAATACAAGGTATATTTTACCTTGTATTGGTTTTATTGGGCATTAAAATATTAGATATCTTGCTTGCTTCAGTGTCATGTCAAATCAACAAGAAGTAAGCTTGATTGTAGTACATCAACGTTTTTGTTTGTAATAGAAATATATGCTCGCTTACATAACGTTATTTCTTTATCTGTGTGTTTCCTGAGTGATTTGAATATAATACTGTAATGGTATGGTGCAAGGGGTGATGTGGGTTGGTTTGCAATATAAATGGGGGTCGAGGTCAGTATAAACCTGGTGCAATATATACTTCAGGATTAAATTTATTCTTCACTGCCATATTTCAGCCTCTTGTTTATCAAACATTTCTTGTGCTCTTTGGCAATGCTTTGGAAATTAAATGTCCAAGGCTGCTTGGCCCATGTCCTTGGTGGTCGCATCACCCATCAAAGGCTTCGGTGGTCAGTGACTGCCATGCTCTTCTGTCTCTAACCAGATCCGTACATGCTGCTGCTTTCATCTACATCCAATCTGTGATGTTGCCCACTCATGTTGTTCCTGGTCTTCCTCTGTATCTCTACCCCTCGACTTTTCCCTCTATCCGTCTCCACTGTAACCCAGCGTTTCTGACCAAGTGCCCAAAATATCTGCACTTCCTCTTCTTGATGTTAACTAACAACTTTCTCTTCATCCTTGCTCTTCGTAACACCTCTTCTTTCCTGATATGATCCACATAACTTATCTTCATCATTCTTCTGTATGTCCACATTTCAAAAGCCTCAATTCCATTGCAAGTACCTTGATTCAGGGTCCAAGTTTCTGCTGCTTATAAAAGTGTTGAGAGTATGTAACATCTCAACAACCTTCTCCTGGTTTCCAGTTTCAACTTTGTGCGTGCACAGAAGATCTTTCATATTCATGAAGTTAGTTCTGCTTACTTCAATTTTCTTGATTTCCTTATCGCTCCTTCCGTCTGCTGTTATCAGTTGGCCCAAGTATATGAACTTTTCCACCTGCTCCAGTTCCTTTCCCTCTACCTTCATTTTTCTACTGCATATCTCTTGCACGTTCCTTCTTACAACCATGGTCTTCGTCTTCTTTACATTGATATTCAATCCTTTTGCCTTGCATTCACTATGTCTTGCAAACCTGCTGAATCTGCTATCATTGCTGTATCATCTGAAAAACGCAAGTTCGTGATCTTTCTTCCGCCCAACTTCACACTAGGTAATCTGTCTGCTTCTTCAAAAATACTCTCAGTGTATAATTTGAAAAGCTTCGACGAAATTGCGCATCCTTACCGTACTCCTTTCGTTATTGAGAATTGTCTTGATGTTTCTCCGTCAGTGTTTACTACTAAACTCTGGTCCCAGTACAAATTCTGAATTAGCTGTAAATCTCTGCCATCCATTTCCGTCCTTTGTATGGTCCTGATCAATTCCTAATGTCTCACCCGCTCGAATGCCTTTTCATAGTCCATAAAACACATACAGCTTTTTGCTCAACTCCATGTACTTGTCTATAATCAGTCTTAGATTCATTATGCCTTCCCTGGTCCCTATGCAGGGGCGGAAGCCAGATTACGTCACACCTATTCTTTTTTTCTAGTTGCCTTTCGTTTCTTCTCATGATGACCTTCGAGAGTACTTTGATCAGATGAGGCTTATTGTACGGTGTTCTGAACATGATGTTGTCCTTGTTTTTTTTGGCAGCGCTATGAAGATGGTCCTTCTGAGATCTGCTGGAATTTTCCCACTAATGTAGATGTCGTTGCAAAGTTTCAATACAGTCTTCATATTTTCTTCATTTAAGGCCTTGAGGTGTTCTATTACTAGCCCAACCTGCTGTGCCTGCTTTCAGTACTGCCACAACATATACCAACTCTTACATAAGAAAGTCTGGTCCATCTTGATGCCTTATTGGTAATTTCTCGCCTCTATTGTCATCATAGAGCTTGCTGACAAATTCTCTCCTTCTCTCCCTTATTGTCTCTTTCTCAAATACCGGCTTTCCGTTTTCATCCTTCACACAAGCAGAGTTTGAGCTTGACTCCTTATTTTTCTGTTTGTGAGTTCTTGATCTCTGCATCTGGTTGGTAATTCGCAAAAAATTCCTAAGGAGTTACATGTCTCCATTAGCTACATGAGCCATATGCCTAACTAAATTTACTTCAGATTAATTCATGAAGACTTTAAAATCATACCGAGTGCATTCGTTTTGTTGTGTACAGAGGGCGAGTGGCTAGAGTGCTTGCGCTCTGATCAGGAGGTTCTGGGATCGAATCCGTCTCGCGGCACCTTTGGCACGTGCCTGAAAACCATATTCCAGGGGTCAACCCAAGCCATGCGAGAATTGGGTACGACGAAACTGTTAGAAGCCGTCTACTTGTTGCAGAGCTAGCACAATACCACAAAACATCGTGGTTGAGATCATGAGTGTTCAGTCTTGTTCAACCAACTGTTCACACTGGTTTAGATACTCAAGCTTATTTCTGCATGCAATAATGTGCAGTATAAACCGGAGGTCGGCTCTGCAAACGATGCTCGGATGAGTGATGATTGAAATGTGCCTGTGCAGGTATCCTCGATATCGAGCGGCCAGCCGTTATTGCTATACAGAGAGTTTACATGTGCACAAAAGAATTATGAAGAGCTGTCTAAAGATGTTCGCGAGTGGTTAACAATTGATAATGTTTGAAGTTTACACAATTAAGTGGATATTGCCACACTGGAATGTATTTTACTTGCAATTAGTCTCAGAACTAATAAACTTGTTATACATATTGGGAAAACAACGACTTAAATTGAAAGCACGTTGAACTCCAGGCATCTTCAGTTTAAATTGAAGTCTTAGAATCTGGCATTTATACTTTACGCTCAGATCAATAAAAACAAAACACCTTACCATTGTATTTACAATATTATATTCAATTAAAGAATTATCATTAAGATATGAAGGATAGAAGCATATTTACTGTAACAATATATCTTAATACAAAAGGATGAAGTCTAAATACAATAAAAATACGTCTACTAACAATAAAAATATATAAATACTTGCATGATAGAAACTAAAAAGCAAGGGTTATTTAGTGAAGGCTTTTCACATTGTGTATAAATAGCTCTTTATTTGAGTCTAAAATGCTAGACAGCACAAACTACTGGCATTTTTTCAAAATTGTGAGCCTTGTAGATTTCAGAAATATGTGAGCCCTGGGCCCTTGTCAAATATATTTTTTCTTTGCAATATCAATACGTACAGAATACATACAAATAACTGCAGAAAACTCTCCCGTGTTGTGATGTCGTTTGAAAATTATTTAGGGAATTACTAGGAAGTGAAATAATGAATGTGATTGTCACAACAATGGAATCAGTCTTGAAATCTAACTTTTTCGTGTCATTTACATGCATCGACAACTCACCCTAGCCATCTCTGGGATATAACCAAGTTAAAGCAACATTATTCTTGGACAGTATATGTATATGGCAACCTATTTATACAAAACATGTAGCAAAACTAGCCAATCATAAACAAGAAAGGAAAC
>JANTCA010003722.1:13034-26028 GCA_024741275.1 Chironex yamaguchii | reverse complement strand
TAGCAGCCACCCTCTGTAACTGATTCTCCAAATAGTGGGTGCTACCTATAATAGACTCACTTCATGGTAGATTCTCTTTCTAACAGGCGCCCTCTATGATAGATTCTCTTTATAGCAGCCACCCTCTGTAACTGATTCTCCAAATAGTGGGTGCTACCTATAATAGACTCACTTCATGGTAGATTCTCTCTATGACAGTTTCCCTTGTAGAATTGGTTTCCTCCATATGTTTTTCTTTAAAAGTACTATTTTATCGTTCTGTCTTTTAAGACACGTCTGTGAAAAATGATATTTAATCGACATCACGTGTGATGCTTCGTGAGAGATACATTTCACTTCCACGTTACTTTTTAGATTCGTCATACCCTGTATGTGTATCTTCGTCTGATTTAAATTAAATCTGTTAAGTATATGACAGAAGATATTTTCCAATAGAGACATCTTGACCTGAGATGACTCATTTTTTAAACAAAATTCCGGAACAAATCTTAATTTCAAATTACTTTGATAGACACTTGTAAAAACTAACAAATTCTTGATATCACTTAAAAGCATCTTGAGCATCGACCACAGTTCTTAACCCTTTACCATTGTTTCTTAATTGTTATTATACTACAGAATATGTGAACTTTTACTTATACTAAAAATGTAAATAGGCCGAAGAATATCCAGCACACAACGAAATGAAATTGAAATGAAAAAGAGTGGAAGATGTGAATGTCAAAAACAGACTAGTTTGAAATGGAGGCATGTAAATTTTGATTGTAGTGCTGGGACAAGAAACTAAAGGAGCCATGGGATGAACGAACGTTCACATAAATGCATATTGAAATGACGGCAGATTATCTAGCGATAAAGTTCTACCAAATGATAGACGATTTTTGTTTTGTTTGGCATATGGCTGACATTATTTTATCCTTTAGATGTCAACACAAACCATATTGTTGATCGGTACACGATAAAGTCTACCTTTTGTAAATTGGTTCTTGAAATAAATGATATCAAGCAATTAATTAAAGATAGATGGCCATACGCTTTTACCAAACATCCGCTTTTGTAATTTTACGTTTAAGTGTGATGAGCCGAGCTGTAATAATTTATTATTATCTTCAAATGACACCCTATTATTTCTTAATGACTTAGAAGAAAAGCTTAGGTCCTGCAGTCGAACCAATGTTAGACAAGCAGATCGATTTGCTACCAAAAGTCAGTCTCGCATTTTTCATTTCACTAACCCATATGATGCCTTAAGATCATTCTACCTTGTTGACTGTGTTCATGGTACCTATAGATGCTCCCCTTTAGTACCTACGAGATACAAGGTAAGAACAGCTTATATTTCCAGGTATTATATTAAGTCCTTGTGTGTGTACTGCGAAAAATATGCGCAGTCTGTTGCCTAAAGCTGAGTTCTATCCACGTGAACGTATGTGCTGTTCCAGAATGAGAACGTCGCAAAATATTTGTAACATTTTAGATTCGTACCAGAGACATTTTAAGCTAATTCTCCTAGAAAGCGAGCCGTACTTCGTTCTGTTGCATCAATGTGTGTGAAGATGAAAGATCAATTAGGCAATTTTATCCAAGCAGAGAGCTATATCCATCCGTTTCAATCTATCGTGTAGGTTAAAAAATTTTGATCGAAAGTTTATTCTACTTACCTTCTGCACACTCCGACGCTGTGCTAAGTTTGGAATGAGGGATTGAAGTCGGCTGTACTCCAAATGACGGACCATATTCACTTGCAATTGTCGAAGAACGTGCTCTGATCGCTTACAGCTTCCCATCGCGTTGAATGAAAATGGAGCTACAGAACGAAATCAACAGAGTGGTTGATAGCTTACTTTTGTAAACTGCAAATGACACACAACAGACTCCAACTGAATTAAGCATTCAAACAGCCATTGAAATTATTCATTTAATAAGTGATTAATGCATATTCATAGCACTAGGTAAGAAGGAATGCGTGTCATCAACTTATGGCATGGGAAACTAAGAGACTGTTTCTCGCAGGTCCAAATTTTCGCATAATAAAAACGGAATCGTGAATAATCTTACTGGAACGAACGTGATTGCTACCAAAATTTGTTGAGGCGTGAACTTCCTATTAAAAAAGCATTAAGGTTTAACTTCAGGAGAATAGAGAGTGTTTTAAGTTGACCGCAGTTTGGTAACGGTTTTTGAGAATAACAAGATGAATAGCATAGCTTGGGAAAGATAAGTAAACTCAAATGCTTAAAAGAACCTCTTGATGCTGATCAACAGTGGTGATGAGTCGGATTGGAAACAACTGCGATGCTCAGTCGTATTTTTATGTTTTGCAAACTTTGTACTTAATTAGAATATTAATAGTACATTTAATTCAGAATAATGTCGGCTAGCTTTGGCCTTCTTTGATCCAAACAACACGTAATAGATTTCGAGAGAAAATGTCGTTCTTAGATGGAAACGATGTGAGAGTAAGGATCAGTCTTTCTCATCAAGTTCAATGCAAACAATTTATCATAACATATTTATATACTAACACGGCAAAATACATTCTATGGCAAAATTCAATTTGTTAATTTTTTCCCCTACATAACATCGTGTTTATATTTTTCTTTTTATATTTAAGTGCATTCGTGGTCTTATGCCCCCGCTAATGAATAATTTGACTTGCCGTTCTCACAATTCATCCTATTGTGAATCTTTTAAATGTCATGTCACCCTCTTTAGGCTTGTTAAAAAAGAAAGATTGCTTGCTCTTTTTGAAATATCAATATTTCTCTCGTCTTTGATTAGCAGACTGTCGTTTTTCTTGTATGATAAGACTATACTGATCATATATATGACGAAAAAACTGCTTTGTGTAAAGATACTGAGTTAATTTCTTCTATATATCTACTTGTTTGTTCTTATATCTATTATTTGTTTATCTATTTATTCAATTATTTGTCCTAGATTTCTCTGAGATAATAACTTGATTTGATTACAGCGAGTGGTAACATAGAACGTTAACGTATTCTACCTTATTTCAGTCTCATCAAGTTCAACTTTAAATACTTCCTACGTCGTATTCTGCAATTGTGCTAAAAACTTAACATCGATGTCATGTAGATTTTTATGATCGTTCGAAGGGTGAAAAACTTTTATTCATTGTATGGTTTCCTTTACGTTGAGAATAGAAAAGGCCTGAAACACTCTTTTTGAGCAGCGGTTACCATATTGCGCATGCGAAATCAAAAACAATGCAATAGTTTTAAATAAAGCCAGTTATCATTGACAACCACGAGACGATGGCACGATAAACTTTCTAGTTGATTTGTGAAATTGTTTATAACAATAGTTGTTTATAGGGGGGGTTGTCTTCATCTTACCATCAAAGTTCTTGGTCTTTACACAGTTTTATGTAATAAATACCATGACCCCTGTATTCCTATGCTAGATATCTCCCATGTTGCTGCAATATATCAAGCTGCTCAGAATTCTAGCCGTATTTATCTTATAGACTCTGACTGTCAACATGGCATCTTCTCTGTTGAATCAAATAGTCAACGGATGAGTCGAAAGATTCCTAGCCAACAATTGCCTACTCGTATAAACATTCAGCAGACGACTAAGGCCTGTAGATAGAAAATTCTCCCTTGAGGGATCATTCTCTTACTTACAAGTTCAATAGAGTTACAAATTTTATATGTTACTGGTAGTTAGATGGCTGCTTAGTCCTACTTTGTAGCCTAACAAGTATGCATGGAATTTGTAGATACAAGATAGCCATTAATAACTGTGTATACATCTTCCTGAAAGATCTAAGCTGGTTGTTCCAGTGTAACAAACAGAAGCCAAATTGTAACGACAAACCATATGGTAGTTATGCCACCTCTTGAGCGTCTAAATTGCTAGACAGGCAAACAGTCATGCAAGCAGAAATTGCGGTCGAATAACTTAAAAACCTCTAACCATCTGTTTGGCTGCTGAGCTTAGTACAGAATGAGTGGGGCTTGTAATTCTTAGTCCCTGGTCCTGATCTCAGATTGCTGGAATCTGTTCGTCACACGAGAGAAACCTTTCTACAATATTTCTGGAACAGCTAGCGAAAGTGTTGGAATTTACTCCACTCGTATCAGAATAGTTTGAGGCACATTTAATCCTGAAGTCCACTCATGATAGGATTGGTACATCCAAGGGAGTCACATTAAGAGACCGACGTTATGATGAAATATCACGTTTTTACTAGCAGAAGATAATATCTTATTCCGATTGACATTTGAAACGTAACATCATTATTTTTTTAGTTGGTAATTTCTTTATAACAAAATAAACAACATCTGATAAATTATTGAGTTAAAAAATCGCGGTAGCTTTCCCACAGTGAATTGTCAACATCAATTTTCGTCGAAAAGAACAAAATGTTCGAGTGAGTTAATTAGCTTGCTTGATCAAAAAGACAAGCCCAAAGTTTATCATTGTCAATTCTTAATGTTTGCCAAAGAAGTTTTCTTTTTCAAGAATAACAATAAACATCACTGTCTTGTTTTAAAAAGAGAGTTTTGATTGCCATCGTAGAAAGTTAGATTTTAATCGTATATGGTCTTGCTCGGCCCACTAAATCATTAAATTAATGTAATTGGAATTACCTCTAGCATAGAGAGACCCAATAATCGAAATTCAAAATTTTAACCGGACTGGATGTCCACATCGATGCTATGTCATCCACGACAATGCAATTAATCAAATTTTTACTTAATTAATGCCTTTGCAACATTTATATCCAAGGAATGATCATTGTCCTTCATCTTACTCAGTAATTACATACTTGTTTCGATCATAGGAATACATCTCAAACCAACAAAACAATCTTTAAACAAAATGCCAATTAGTGAATGCTGTAATCCAAGCAGGGCATTTATCTCAGTCCTATAAATTGAAATATGCAGCCAACTGATTTCAAGGTCATCCATGATGGATGCTACAACTACTTTTGCTAGAAGAGGCCTTATTGCGTGAACATGAGAGTCCTGGACGCTAGTACTGGATGTCTTTAACTCTCAATGTATTGTTGTCACTTAATGCTACAAAGTTACTACACGATTCCATTAAATAAATCCATTTGCATGCGAAGGGCAAGAAATGCAGGATTGATAGAAGTAAAAGCGACTAATGGGAGGCGTCGCTAAAAACTTTAAGATTTATAAACATAAATCCATATGGTGTGAGGTTTACAATGAGAAGGAGAAAAACAAAGACAGGATTGTGACCACCGGAGTGTCGAAGGACGGTACTTACTGAGATAATAAGCTCAGCAGGAAAAGTCAAAAGACTCTTCTGATCGTACACGCTGACGACTTCTAAAACGAATCGAGAAGTGCAGTCCCTTACAGAAAAAGTATGTGGAGTCTTTTGGGGGGTGAGGGGGCTGAGGAGAGACTGGGGTGTTCTACTTCGAAGCTTATCGCAAGACTAAGGTGAAGTCACTATAAAACTCACAACTCACAAGGAGATTGATTTAGTTATTTTGTCTTCACACTAAGGTCCCAAATCATTTTGATGGAAAGTGCCGTTAACTTTTAGGAAAGGCTTCGCCAATGCATAGATAACATTTTCCTATTGCATGCATGTACGCTGACGCTAAAAATAACAAACATCTTACTTCAGAACGCCGAGGAAAAGGCATAGTCCACAGAGGATATCTCCAGCGTAAACTGCATGAAATGAACACTGGTCACAAGGCCACAATAAGTAGTTGTAGACAAAGAGCTACATGAGTTAGAGAGGAAAAAACAGTATTGTGGACTAGAGAGTATGAAGATCATATGTAAGAAGAGAATATTTAGTAAGCAACGAATGGAGTACAAATGCTATTTTAATAGAAGTAATACACGGATGCATTTGGTAAGAGTGTGAATGAGAGTTGTGATCAAATCTAGCCATTCGCTGAAATTTATCTAAGCTTGGTTTCAGTCTTAACGTAAGTACATCATTTGAGAAATCATGTTGTTAATATCTGCTCAACAGCACAACGCAGACTTTATTTTAATGAGCACGAGTGAAATATTTCTAGTCAATTTTTCATACTTGACATGTGTATGACTCTTTCTCTGATCAGTAACTTAACACTGATCAAACTTATCGATAGGGAAGTGGTGTGAACAATGAGTGTGCCTCGATGTGAGCTATTTCTTTTCATCATAATAAAGAGGCTGATGCTTGTGTTACTAAAGGTACTGGCTTTGCAGTGTGACCCCAGCTATATAAACAGTTAACACACCTCCTGATAGTCTGCTGGATGTTAGCGAACAAAGAGGATGGGAAAGCGAAATGTGAGAGAGTCTGTTCAAGAACACATTGCGGTGAATTCAATTGAATTTTCGATAGGCAACCGATAGAGATGAGCACAGCTGGTTTTTCTGAAAGTCGAAGGCTTTGCGTGTTTTCTAAAATCTTGTCTTGTCAAAGCTAGGTTTTGCCGAGAGTGCTATATTAATACTTAAGAAAGTGTAGACGAAGACGTAATCGATACTACATAGCCATTAAAAGAAAAATGAATGGAATAATGATTAAAATTCGTTTATTACTGCAGAGTTCACATATATGTGCGTGGCCTAGTCCCTTCTTAGCCTGATCGTGCTAAGAAAGGAAAGCTACTACCACCCCTGGATGCCAGACACAAACCACACGACTTTTCAAAAAGATTTGAAGGAATGATACATCTTTAATAACACGAAATTAAGGTTACTATTTAGACCATAACCAGAATCAAGGATTAAGTCAAAGAAGGTCGAGAAACATCTGAATTTTCTCTTTTTATGTTAACCTGCGAGAACCAAAAATGCCAAGTTTCAGACTACCCCTTCTGATACCAAAACACTGCAAGCAGCAGGAAAAAGCAAAGCATGCATTAGAATATTCAAATCTCCACTATCCAACTGATTACCTTTGTGTTGTTATTAGGATATGTGTGTCGTATGGTGTAGAGGGAGGCATATATGATATTCCATCGATGGGAAAATCTACTACTGTTGCTATTGTAAGGAACAGAATCGGTTAGCATTAAGTAGTTAGTGTCAGTTAAACAAATGAGGTAACTCACCTTCTGATCACTGTCGAAACATTAATGATGAACCATGTAAAAAGTTTCCTTCACTTTCAGGAGTGACAGTCTTTGCCGTTAGACTTTATCTAAATACAAAATTTCTCCTAAACATCAGTTTAAAGAGCAGAAGGTCCTCAAAAACAGGTGTTTTTCAAGAAAACTAAATTTACTTTTGAAACCAGCATCACCAGTACAGACGAACCAATCATTTGTCATTAAATCTACCCACCAACCAATCAAATAGAGGCACCAGTAACCGCGCGTCTGCCCAACTGGTCGCTCATTATCGTCTTCAACTTGTGAACAGAAAGCAACGCGAACACCCGGTCAAACAAAGCTGGCTTTTACGCGGAAAATTTTTCTAAGAAGACAGTTCAATTCTTAGCAACCAGCTGACAATAACCAACTCGCACGTGTTGAAATTATTACAAAGCGTAAATGCGGAGCCTAGATTTTGACGACTACTGCCTTAAAGACTTTCAAGACTCCGTGATCAATCCTTGTCTTTAATTTAAGTAAGTGCAAAATAGGAACATGTATACGCTCTCCGTATTGATACTTACTAGCCCGGTTAATTCGGGATCATTTCTATCTGTCTTAAATGATGGATGTGAGGTTAAGACGTTTGAATGATTATAAATTATACATTTTGAACTATAACAAATTTTCTTACTTAAACTGAGAAACTGAGTAGCAACTTGGTCATAAGGTAGTATGTTCATGGAGCCTCGTTGATGTCTCTACGACCAACTTTATTCAAATGAAATGATTAATTGCTAATCAGATTTATTTAAGTTGGAAACGAACTCGTAATACATTAAGCAACGAAAGAACCATTAATCAACTAAACCCAATTACGCATAGCAACATGTTTCAAATTGTTTCCGCTTGCTTGACATTATAGTCTTATCCTTTATCGTTATCAACATTAATTGTCTGATTCATCGGAGAGTGGCTGGATTCCTCGAACTCTGTAGTTCTCGCTATATGAAACCAGCGACCTGACGTTTGACCAAAAAGGTTTACTTGACGCACGGCAATACATTTTTGGTAATCAAATAATTTTGAGGTCAACTTAAGGTATTGGGGGCCGAAAATGCGCAGACGAATCGTTTTCCATTTTTGACAAGAGGGGCAAACAACAGTCTTGTAATTTCCTGTAAATGCACCAGCCGGATTGTATTAAACCATTTGCTCTGTAATCTTTAAGGATGTGATGACACGAAAGTATTTGGATAATGGTCTCCATCTGCTTTACAAGAATCGATGGGAAGGAAGGAAGGAAGGTTGGCAGTAAAAAAAGTGTTTAAGCACGGGAAATAGCCAGGAAGATCCAGGATTTTAAGAATTGAAAGATGATTCACTCCTCCCCCACCCGCCCAGACATGGAAGGGATATTTAAAACTTGGACAAATTTCACTTTGACGTACAAAAACGGACAATGTGACTATGATTTAATTATAAAATCGCCTTCTTTCTTCCTTTTACTTCTTCCTTTCTACTTGCATTATATCTCATCCTCTCTAGAAAGAAATTAGCATGTTTGTTTTGAAATAATTGGCCTTCACTTTTTTTGCCCTACCCTGTTAATGTTCGTCTGACAGAGATAGAGGTATCATGTCATTTCCGTAATTCATGCTGTGCTATGTCATTCTCCAATTGTACTAAAGAGGCATCGAAAAATCTCACCTTTTCCCGACAGAGACAAGATTCTGAAACTGAAAGAAAACGACCAGTCAAAGAATTTTCCACAAACTCGCTTTTAATCATGTAATGAAATCAAACGACGTTTTGTCTGATCTCTTATCTTTATTGGTGGAAATCGTTTTGCGATTTCTATTTATATGTGTCACCCTCCTGAGGACGAGGATATTAATCAATAACTCCAAATTAGAGTTCCGAAATTTGATTATATTTTCGGCAGTTGGATAATATGCTCCATTAAAAACCAATTCACAATTTGTACGTGCGGCAATTTTCGTAGTCAAAGTGAATATTGACGCTCTTACCGTTCTGGGGAAATCCTTAAAGCGTATGCTTAAATATTATTATACTGTGACTTTATTGTCAGATTACAAGCATCACGTGATTTTTGCATCATAGATATATATAAATATAGTTTCTGATATCTTAGCTATTGATACACACAGTGACAAACCTTGATCAAAGATTTAGGCTTTAGGGTTAATTAACGGCTGGAGGATACCGTACGTGTTAGATTAATGTTCGTGTCATCAATATTCCTGAAGTAAGTGTTTTCAAGTTCAATCCTTTAAATAACATTTAACATTGCACAAAAAGAATTCAATTCACTATTAATACTGATGAATATTGACAAGGCAATTAAACTCTATTTATCAGATATTATATATTCATTAAATTCTTTCCCACAATTTTGCCGGATGAATTCATTGTTATGTAAATCCACTTATTATCAACATCTTTGCCTTTTCTGTGCTTAAGAAGTGAGATTAAGACAAGTATCATACAACACAAAGTAATTTAATACTTCCTCGGTATTTTTTGAACCTTAAGGTATTAAAAAGTTTATACAGTCAGTAGGTTTCTCCTTCTTTTCACAATGCATGATAAAAGTTCTTTTGTATGTTGTTCGAGATATAGTAAGAATAACAAGATCAAGATGATGGGGTTAGTGATCTGTTTTGGTGTCAATACTTGCGTCATACTATGAGCACAAAATTACAATATATTCAATATGTCTGTTGGTGATATATTTATATCAAAAGTTTTTCAATATTTACCCCCGTAATCGCCTCTTCTGTTTCTCTCAGACACTGTCAGCATCAATTTTTTCTTTCCAAAAATGTCTTGCCTAACGGTGTCTTTTGGGCATCGCGGCTTGGTATACTAATTAAAATCTTTCCCTTGAAAGTGAATGTTAAATACCTCCTTTTATTACATAGCCAAAATATTACTTGTAGCGTTATAAGTAAGAATTATTATCATCTGCGAAACCCGATCGTTGGTAGTGAAGGATGCATTTTCTAGATATAGACGTCCCCAAATTGAGAATAATCTTTTGGCTGTCGGAATTGAGAGCCCAGAGATGCTGACTGAACATCGCACACCTCATTAATGTTTTCATATTGGACTCTAGGTACCATCTAGACAGACGAGGACTCTGAGAGCAATATACCTTGTAAATCAATGAAAAATTTCTACAAGAACAACACGTCTGGTACACCTTGGACATTTAACAGTTTTTGATCAATGCTCAAAGTAATTTGCTACATAAAAAGAGTTGAAATATTGGCTTGTATTTTGAGTTGCTACTATTATTTTCTACTAATTTGAGTTTTAAGGGGAAAAATAATTAATGTCATCTGATGCTGTTTGAGAAGATTTAAAAGACGAAATGGCGTGCCTCAAGGTCAAGTTTTCATATTTTTCTGTTTACAGAAAACGGTAAATCAGATCGCGGTCGCATCAAGACTTGTGAAAACCTAACTACTTTTAATCGAGCTTTTAATCTTTACCTCAAAACGAGAAAGTTACGGTTTGCTACAGCATTTTATCTGAGCAACCGCTCGTGCAAGATAAACAAAGAGAGCGCTTGTCCACTCGTTTCAGCTACTTCTTACGACGAGGCCTGGTAATTGACGGCGAGATGTTACTTAGAAATATATTAATCTCGTTCAACAGTAAACGTGGACAGCCTTTGAACAGAAAGACTTCCAATCAATTTTAATCCATAAACGGTATCTAGTAAAGCATTTAAGGTTTCGTAGCAAAGTGACTGACTATAGCAAATGCTCCTCTATTTGCACAGAATGTGTTCAAATCATGTTGAATTTGTCAAATGAGATATGAGATAAGGATTATAGCCTTGACATAACAGGCAACATAAAAACATGCCCAGTTCTAATCATTTAACGCATGAAAACATAAGCATCTTTATTTATAATGACATTCCTATTCTTGCAACTTGAACCTATGCCTAGCTCTTGCAATTTCTACCCAATTCAAATGATGTTTTTTCTTCTGCCTTGTCCTTCAACTTTTCTATTTATAATGACTTATCGTCACTAGCTGCATTTTCTTGACACCTTTGAGCGGTTATGTGGTCAATCACTCGTTTCCTAAAGTTGTAGACTTGTACGCAATTGTTGCTTTTAAAAACAATGTTTATAGTACAAATGTGATGCTAAACAAAGTAATTTGATAAATAGAAACATAAAAAATATTGGTAAACATAGGAAACGTCTTCATTAAACTGTTTGTTTTATATAGTGCTCTGTGGTCACTTTACGAGCACTTTCGGCAGTTGCAGTCAACCATGATATTACTAACAAAACCCTTGTAAATTTCAGATGATGTGAACAGTTTAAGATAATGACACAGTATTGATAAATTACCAAATTATTTCATTAATTGACCTTCAGTCATGACGAAAACATTTATTCTTTTTTGTTTCTCTTCATTGTATGCTTTGCTACGTCTATAGAAAAGTTTGTAATGGTACAGGGCTAGATTCTTTCTGTTCCTGAAAAAGGAAAATTTCATCGTTAACATACCGACGTGTATATTTGACAAATTTCAAACCAAACCCCTAAGTACTATACCTTTGCTATTTTAGCAACGAAAATTCCTGTTGTCAGTTCCCGTACTGATAACGAGGTTGTAGTCTCGTACTGCTAAGCGACACCAGACTTTAACTGAAAGAACGTAGTTGCGCAGTATTGACAGTCCATTGATACTGCACAGGGAGAATATAACTAAATTGTAAGCAACTCTATTATATTGTTATTGCTCTTTTTGTTAATCCTTATTGATGCTTTCGCAATGGCAAGGCCATAGTGGTTATCGTTTCGATTCTTGTTAGCAGTGAAATCAGACTCAAAAGAAATCGATTCCATTATAATAGCACCATTGTCTTCAACACGTGCCAATCAAATGTGCGATCTCTTTGCAAAGTTTAGCAACACATGACCAACAAGAATATAAAACCAGTCGTGACCTTTCGTTTTTCTTCCTCTATGGCTCCGAAAGGGACAAGCAAATGGGAAACTGAGACGAAGAAAATGGCCATTTTCCTTTGACCAGATTTAAAACAATAAGTAATTGTCAAGAAATCTGTGAGCTGTTAGTTTTTAATAAAACTCTGTTTATCGTGGTAAAATACAGCCACATATCAAGCGACAAATCACATCTTTAAAAGAGCAATTATGCAGATGTTTTTGTTTGTGGGGTACGGAGTGACTACCCTCCCTTTGGTCCTTGTGTCTATCATATGAAAAGTGAAGGATTGCATATGGGGTACAAAATGAATACCTTTTTGTCCTTGTGTCCTTTAGATGAAAAGTAAAGGACTGCATATGGGGTACAAAATGAATACCTTTTTGTCCTTGTGTCTATCATATGAAAAGTGAAGGATTGCATATGGGGTACAAAATGAATACCTTTTTGTGCTTGTGTCCTTTAGATGAAAAGTAAAGGACTGCATATGGGGTACAAAATGAATACCTTTTTGTCCTTGTGTTCTTTAGATGAAAAGTGAAGGATTGCATATGGGGTACAAAATGAACACCTTTTTGTCCTTGTGTCTATCATATGAAAAGTGAAGGATTGCATATGGTGTACAAAATGAATACCTTTTAGTGCTTGTGCCTTTAGATGAAAAGTAAAGGACTGCATATGGGGTACAAAACGAATACCTTTTTGTTCTTGTGTTCTTTAGATGAAAAGTAAAGGACTGCATATGGGGTACAAAATGAACACCTTTTTGTCCTTGTGTCTATCATATGAAAAGTGAAGGATTGCATATGGGGTACAAAATGAATACCTTTTTGTCCTTGTGTCCATTAGATGAAAAGTGAAGGACTGTATATGGGGTACAAAATGAATACCTTTTTGTCCTTGTGTTCTTTAGATGAAAAGTGAAGGATTGCATATGGGGTACAA